>JAHWFP010060057.1:1581-13952 GCA_023313725.1 Lithobius niger | reverse complement strand
CCATTTTAGTTTGTGGAGGGGGAAGTGTGTGTAGGCGGACGAGTCCTTTCGCTCAAACTTTGTAGAGGGAGTGGGGGGTGGGAAATAGACAAGCGCCGTTTGGCAAGCTGGGTTTACGCTGGTAGCGCGCTAGTGTTTATCGTGTTTGGAGCGAATAATTAGATATGTAAGACAACAGGGATAAAGGGGACATTACTGGGACATTCTGGTAAGGTACGTAATTCATTTTGTGCATTTCTAGTTTGAGAATTGTTTAAAAAATACGGTTACATAGCATCAGTATGAATGAAGGTCATTCCATTTTAATTTGTGGACGGAGGGGGGGAGTTAAGGCGGAGTGAATAAGCTTAGGTATGGACGAGACATGTAAGAGTTTGCAGGGTTAGCATTTCATTCCATTTAAGTAATTAGCTTTGTACGTTTTCATTGCGTTACGTTTTTTTATTTGCACGCTGTATTTAGTTGTTGGTGTGTGCGTTCCCGGTCGCGTGATCCGGAAGTGTCAAAAGTGTTGGTTATCGGCAAAAGTGTGGGGTAACTTGATAACCCACACTTTTTGCGATGTTGATTCTTCAATTTAATTAATTTACTACAGTTACCCAGTGTAAAATTCCGCTGGTCTAGCTGGGTCCCATGAAATTCTGCGTCCCAGGGCATTACGTATCCAGGACATTTTGTATCCCTGGGTATCCCAGGACAGTACTGTCTAAAACAACAGATAGCTTTCAGAGCTAGGTCAAATTTGTGCCGGTTTTGCTGACTTCCCATGAAATTACGCAGTTCCTTTTGTATCACAGGGCAGCATATCTGAATAATAAAAATTACTTAATTATTGAAAGCGTAAATTCAATATTTTCGTAATCTTAGATCACCTACGAAGAAGATGTATATCATTAACACTTCATTTATACTAATTTGACTCCCGTTGCACCGCCAGTGCTGTTTACGGAAAAGTATAGTAAAGCCGTTTTATTAGGCGAGATCAGTTTTGTTGCCCGAATTTGACCAGGCAGGGTCGATAGTTTCATTGCGGAATAGTTTTTAACACAACAGGTGCAAGAGAGCAGCTATAGTGTTAAAACGTGTATCCCATGGTATCTCATGACAGCGCTGTCTGAATTAACTCGTTTTCTCTTAATTTTACTATAACACCGGCCGCCAGTGCTGTTTGCAGAAAAGCGTAGAAAAGCATAAAAAACCCGTTTGGTTATGTGAGATCAATGTGTGTGCCGTTTGGTTATGCGTGTGCCGTATTTCAACAGGCAAGGTCGATATTTTCACGGGGGAACAAATTTTTAACTCAATAGGTTGAAGAGAGCAGCCAGTTTTACTCAATCCTTGTATTCAAGGGCATTAACTCATTTTCCCTTAATCTGATTCTTATTTCACCGCCAGTGCTGGTTGTAGATAAGCATAGAAAGGCCGTTTTATCAGTTTCTTTCCCCGAATTTCACCAGATAGGAGGATAGTTTTCCGAGGGACGATTTTTCTTTTTTTCTTCTTTGAGAAATATTAAAAACGTAATTTTGATAACATTAGAAGACACACGAAGACGATGCAAACCATTAACACTTAGGTTAGACCTGCCTAATGTCAGCTATACCTTATCCTGCCTAGTGTTAGCTGTACCAACTACCTGTCCTAAAATAATAAACCATTTTCGCTGCTTGGACGGGATTCGAACTCACATTTTTCCGATTAGTACTGTAAATTAACGTCCTAACTAATTTGAAGGAAGACGTTACTTTTAAAACGCACAATAAAATTATGTGACGTAATATTTAGTTTATTACTACAGGGCATCGAAAATACCATTCATCCTACCGAACACTCGCCCTTTTTCTTTGCTACCGTGTCAAGAATGAATGTTCTTATTCATCGCCACCTTGAAAAAGAACTTGTTACAGGCCATCGACAACAATACCTTTTACGTCACTTCTTGCTCTTCTTACTCTCACTTCCTACTCGTCTAATTAACAATACCCTGACGTCACTTCCTCCTCATTTTTAAGTGAAATCGTTTTTATTATGTAAATTTTTGTTTTGGGTTATCGATGGTTGTCTCTCACTTAACTAATTATATTTACCGATTGTTGTTTTTATTACAGATTTGTTGGCGATACTGTTACTTTCAGTACTGATACTGTTGTCTATTACTGATCCTTTTGTTGCGATATTGTGGCCAATATTAAAAATAAAAAATAAAATAAAAAATATAATTTGTTGCTGGAGCAACAGGACTCGCAAGGACCAGGAGGTCGCTGATTACCAGCCTAAAAGGGGAGGGTAATAACAAGCGTAGGTTAAAAGGTGATTTTTTCTTTAAAAAAAAACAGAAATTAAAAACATGTGGAAGAGACAGAAATAAAACTAATTTAAAAACAAAATAGCATGGCCAAACAGATTGGAATAGGATGGCTAGGGTAGGGTAGGGTCACGACTGCCTTACCACCAAGGTTAGACCTGCCAGGGACACAAAGGTCCCCGATGGCATCGCCAGACGTGTAGGAAATGGTAAGGGAGGGGAGATGGCCAATTGTCGTACATTATCACTAATTAATGTATATACATAAAAAACCATCCAACATAAGTTAAAAATAAATCTTTAAAAACTTTAATATTACCGAATGGTACCGAATGGGTTATGAGCCGCTAACACCGATCGTTTTTCCGTGGCGGGGAAACTAACAAGCCCTCTTAATAAAAGGGGTAAGGTTTTCTATATGCAGCTCCCTTCGGAAGCCACGCTCCGAGTTCATGCATACAGTCCCTGAACGAAGGGCATTCCAAACCGGGAAAACCCGGACTGCAAAAAAAGGTCTTCTGCAGTCAAGGCGAGACGCCTGGACCACAAGCTTCCAGGGATGACCCCGGGTATTATGAAGACGAGGGGCAAGGTCGAAGAAGGGCAAATCGACCGAAATAAGGTTATGTAGTATTTTATACGTTAGAATAAGGTCGAACCTCAGTCGACGAATTTCCAACAGCTCAAGGCCTGCCCTGGAAAGTTGTTCTAGGTGATCAACATCTCGAAGTCCAGGGAGGCGTTTGGTGAATCTCCTCTGCACCGACTCGATCAGGTCTATGTCTTTCACCAAGTATGGTGACCAAACTGGTGTAGCATACTCGAGAATTATCTCGAGAATTGGGCGCACGAAAACTTTGAATGCCCAAACCTTTGTTTTGAGATTTCCCGACGTGAAGCAACGGTTTACCACTGCCAAACGACGGAATGCCATGGCGCTAACCTTCGAACAGTGCAGTGACGCCTTCAAATCTGATGAAAACCAGATACCGAGGTCACGGATTTCCTCGACAACAGGGAGAGTTTCGCCCCCAAGTAGATAGTAATAGTCGGGAGAATTGAGTCCAATATGGAAGGACTGGCATTTCGAGGTAGATAATGGCAACTGCCAATTTTTTGACCATAGAAGGACATTCTTAATCTCATCCCCAAGTGCACGTGAGGGTCCGGTTGTCAACAATTCCGTTCCAATTTTGATGTCATCCGCAAATTTAACACCATATGGTGATGAAAAAGTCAGGGTTAAATCATTTACATATATCAAAAACAGAATAGGGCCAAGCACCGAGCCCTGAGGGACACCACACGGTACCCCAACTTTAGCAGAAAGTGTATAATAATAATAATAATAATTAGTTTAACCACACAATAGTGGTTAGGAAAATGGAAGGGCAAATACAACCACTGACACCAGTCCTATTCTAAACTTCCTTATATAATGGGAACATATTGCTGTCATCGCAACACCAACAGCTAATAAGTTCTACGTAAAAATTTGGCGAAAGACAGCGATTTTAACCCACGTTTGAAGGCAGCGACGGTGTTAGACGCAACAACCCTCTCAGTGAGGGAATTCCAAGCCGGCACAACCCGAAGAGAAAAAAATATCTACGGCAGTCCAGGTTGGATCCCAAAAGACGTAGCTTAAGTGAGTGTCCTCTAGTCGACGCCACATTATTAAGCTCAAACAATGGGATATCCACGCTGACGAAACCCCTCAGAATTTTGAAAGTCAGGACCAAATCAGCAATTAATCGTCGAAGTTCCAATGGCTCCAGGTCTAGTTTCCTTAATCGTTAATTCGAAGGAAGCTTCCGTATAGTGGAAATACTCCTTGTGAACCTTCGCTGGACAGACTCCAGCCTGTCAATATCCATCAGCAAGTACGGGGACCACACTGGGCTGGCATACTCCAGCAAAGGTCGCACGAATGTCTTGTAGGCCCAAACTTTAGTGTCAACACTCCCAGAAGTAAAACAGCGATTCACAATAGCCAGTCGCCGGAAAGCCAGAGCACAAATCTTGTTACAGTGAAGAGAAGCTTTCAGGTCGGAGGTAAACCACACACTCAAATCACGGATTACCGAGACATCAGGCAGTTTAAAACTATTTAGGGTGTATAGCAATGCTAGGTTTTGTCTCCCAACATGAAAGGTAGAACATTTTGGTTCCGACAGTGGTAGCTGCCAAATCGCCGCCCAATCTGATACATGCTTAATCTCCAGACATAAGGAGTGGCTATCAACTGCATCAATAATTGTAATACCCAACTTCAAATCATCGGCGAATTTGAGGTTCTGAATACCAGGTCTGATGCAGTGAAGATCGTTTATGTAAATCACAAACAGGGGGGCCCAACACTGAACCCTGTGGAACCCCACTGATTACATCAACCCTGGAAAATAAGGTATCCTCAATTTGAACCCTCTGTGAGTGGCCACTAATGAAGGCTGTTATCCATTTCAATAGGTTACCTCTGAAACCAGAGTTTTCCAGCTTAAACAACAATCTGCGGTGCACCACCGATTCGAAGGCCTTCATAAAATCAAAATATATTACATCGGAGGGAACCCCAATATCAAGTGCACTCGTCCATGCATCCACGGAAATTTGCAGCTGGTGAGTCTACGACCTACCTGGCATAAAGCCGAATTGGTCACCAAGAATCACATTATTACGCTCAATAAAACACAACATCTGCGCACGGACAATGGATTCCATGATCTTACACGGCACCACTGTGAGTGAAATTGGACGATAGTTATTAGGACTTGAAGCGTGTCCCTTCTTAAAGACAGGGGTAACGCCAGACTGACAGTATATCCCCTAATATGAATGAAAGGTTGAAGATTTCAGCCAGTGGGGAGCAGATGTTAGTTGCAATCTGCTTATAAAAAAAAGCAGAATAACCCTCTGGACCAATAGCATGACTTGGTTTAATCCTTTTTATGGTCTCCAGAACCAGTCTTTCTGAGAAGACAACCCTGTCGCAGGTTGGTACGACGATCTCAGAGGAATTCAATGGCAAAGGTAAGTGATCATCCTTAATACTATTTAATGCAAAAATCTGGTTAAGCACATTTACTTTTTCGTAGTTATTTGAAATAATGGAATCCCCCTGTTTAAAGGGTGGTAGTGTACGGGATATACCAGTGTTTGTACGAAAATGTCGGAAGAGAGCTACACTCCCCTCAGAAATTGTTTTAACTTCCCTTTCACGTTGCCATTCCATTGCATAAGCAGCATACTCTAAGCGGCAGTCATTATAGCATTTTAAAGATTCTGCAGTTTTACTCATTTTGTATTTCTTCCAAAGTTTAAGCTTAGCCCGGCCGGGTTTTACTAGTTTTGATGGTAGTTTCAATCGTGTATTAGTACGACAACGTTTGTAAACAGTTGCCGTCAATGTGGCGTTACATAATACCTCAAAAAAAACTTCCCATGCTTGGTCAATACTGTCCGACTGACCCAAATTAAGGGATTTCCAGTCAACTCCAGCCATCGTTGATCGCAATTCGTCGAAATTAATCCTGCCCACAGACTTCCTTGGTTGAGTTGGCAAAGAGAATGTGTAATGAACACAAAAGGACACCATGCAATGATCGCTAGTACCTCGACTGCAAAAAGAAGTCGATCATCTTGCGAAAAAATAAGATCCAAGACATTCGTGCCACGCGTTGGCTCTGTTACATGCTGAGAAAGTCCCAGTGGGGCTAGAAGCTCCAAAAATAACCGTTGGATACCGCTGCCATTGACACCTAACACCTAACAATACCACAGAAAACCTATGATTAAAAGCACCCAAAATGAATGTACACAAATTGAGTATTAAGCTCTTAGCATAACCATCTGGTAAGTAGCACAACAAAAATTGAAGCTTGAATTCCGGGAGGAGAACCGACACAGCTTCGACATTAGTTGGTAGATGATCACACAATACCTTCAGCCCCAATTTAAATAAAATAAGGAGACCCCCACCACGACTACCACGGTCACGACGGACCATCCCATAATTAAAAGAGGACACCAACATAGCGTCTGTGACCCCATCGTGGAGCCATGACTCTACCACAAATATCATATCATATGTGTTGCTTGACAATAACACATTGAAACAATCCCAGTTTTTAAGAAGGCTTCTTGCATTAATAGTTAAACATTGAAGAATATCGAACCAAGATGATGTTGCTAGATGTGAAACACAAAGGGCACATCGGTGTAGTGGGCTTACTCCCAATTAATGAGCAATGTTTTCCGCCTTGGTATGAAGGGAAATTAATTCCCTACCTAAACAATCTTTTCCCTTATTGGTCAAGTGAATGCCGTCCCTAGCCATAAGTGTATGGTCAGCACATATGTCATGATCGATGGCAACAAAAGTAAAATTGCGATGAATGCATAATTTGCGGAGCAAGACATTGGTATGTGTAACAAGTTTATCAGTCTCACGTTCACTATAGGCCATCCGAGGAAAAAGTCCGATGAATGAAATGTGTGCACCCAGAGAAAATTAATGAATGAATTGTCAGCCAGCCTTGACAGATGATGGACTATACGGTTTGGAGCATCCTGTTGCAAATTGTTAGTACCGACGCAGATTATGAAAGCAGAAGCTGGATCTTCAGAATCAAAAATTAGTGGTAGGTTTTTAATGAGGTCCTCCGCTCTAGCTCCAGGCCAGGTCCACGTACGCGATTTGGGGTGTGAACTTCCTCGCATCGAGCGCACATTTGAATCACCCATTATTATTGTTGGAGAAGTCCAATGTAAATTAGTTGGTACTGCTAAGTTCCTGGCAACAGGTTTTAGTGAGGGTGCATGTTGAGGAGACTTATTCGTTCCCTCATGTTCAAGATTTTTGGTGTTACACAAACTTGAGACACTATTGAAAAAAGGTGGTTTACAATGACTGATAACAGGTTCCGTGTGTTGCGGATGGTTTGTTCTCTTCCCCACCTTTCCTCATCTTGCAGTCACATTTATTGGGGTACGTGGATCAGATCGCAGAAGAAGGTTGTTACCACCTGGCGCATGGTTGCCACTTGGCAAATCAGACCCCTGCATCAAGTTGACATCCAACAGGCTGATTTTGAAGAACTACCGACAGCCTACCAGATACCTTCGGCTTACTCCCTGTAGGATGATTCATATGTGACGAAAGGAGCTCTAGTTCACCTCCATCAGTAAGCACCATATTACTGCAAACTTGAACATTTGGGTTCTTCACCACGATGGATGTTGAGCTATCACTGCTGTGTGTTATATTTAAAGCATTAGAATGTTCAGCAGTGTATGCAGATTGCTGGTTGCATTGTTTGCAAAAATCAGAAACCACATGTGATGATATCCCACTAATTAGTTGATTGATTTCCTGCAATAACGAGTTCTGAAGAACCAAAAAAAGCTCATGCTGTTTTTTAAGGAAAAGTGTTGACCAAAATTCAAGTAATTTTGGTTATTTCATTCATATGCTCAATGATTACTTGTTGGGAACGATTACTTAAAAAAGCTGATAGCCAATTAAAAAGAAGACCACTGACGCCACATCCATTTAGCTTTGTAAGTAGTTTCCGGTGAATGACCGACTCAAATGCCTTTTTAAAATCAAAATACACAACATCGCTCTGTGCTCCAATATCCAACGCGCTTGTCCACCTGTCTAGAATGCAAAGCAGCTGGTGGGATGCCGATCTACTAGAACGAAACCCAAATTGGGCGGGTCTCAAAATGGAAAACTCTTCCAGATAATGCATAAGTGAGTCCCTAATGATGGCCTCCATAACTTTGCAGAAGACGCACGTAAGGGATATCGGTCTATAATTAAGGGGGTCCGAGGGTGAGCCTTTCTTAAATATAGCGACAACGTAAGCACTTTTTCATATCTCCGGGAGTTCACCCTGCTAAAGGGACAACGTGAAAAGTTTAGAGAGTGGATAGCAGATTTTGGCAGATATATGTTTGAGCAAAAAAGCGGAAAAACCGTCTGGTCCGCATGACATACTTGGTTTCAATTTAGTCAATGCAGAAAACACGCCTGCCATATTAATGCTCTTTCGTTGCCGATATGATGGTCCTCTTTTGTTAAAAATAATGTATCAATACTATGAACGATATTAATACTGTTTTTGTTACCTGTAATGCAGCTGGTATTGATGTTGATGCTTTGTTTGTTCCCAATATTGTTACCGGTATTGATGCTTTTTTGTTACCGATTCTTTCATCGATATTGAGGCTACTTTTGCACAATACTGCGCCAATATTGATTTTTCATCACAGATACTAGAGACTATACTAATGTCTTCATTACCGATACTGCTGATGGAATTAAGGCTTTTTCATTTAACTGATACTGTCACTGCTATTAATGATGTCTTCGTTACCGATTCGATTGCCAATATTGATGCGGTTTTCATTACTGTACCAATAATGTCACTGATATTCATGCTGTTTTCATTACGAATATTGTTGTTCATGGTAATAATGATTTTCAAAACCGATCCCGTTGACAATATTGATGTTTTTTAACTGCTTATGCATATAATGCATAAAGCAGTTATAGAAATACAGTCGGGTAGAAAAAGGGGCATGCGTCGTGAGCTATTGTTAAAAGACGTCACGTCCCACTCCAGTCGTTTATTTGAACGGGTCATGCCTATCACCTTTAGCGTCTGGCCAGAAGTGACTGAAATATTAGTCGATTTTTCATGTTTTCGATTAGAAGGACGTGCCAGCAAATTGTAGAAGTTGTTTTTGAAATGTTTATGGTTAAATCGTTTGCATATGAAGGGTTGTAGGTCCTTGACCAAAAATTTTAGCCAATTATGTTATTGTATGAGAAAAAAAGTTGAACCGGAACTGGCCCAGCTTATTTCAGGTTTTGACAACATGCACGGAAAACGGAATTAAATCTGTTGTTGGGCTATTGACGAACCACTTAAAAAAAATGGCGGCTACTTTACAGTTCGCCAGGAAGGTTGTCCTAGGATTCTAGGCGTGTTGGCAATTCGGGTAATTATGTGGCTCCTGCTAATCAGGTAATTATTGTATAATCGATTATTTAGTATAACAGTTTGTTGTAGATCAATTCGACAAACGTGTGAGGCAACGGGATAGTGCATACTAGGTGCGTAGCTAACGGAATAAAGGGCAGGATTATAAATTCATTCCACGATCACTTTCGATAGTAAAATAAACAGCAGAGGGAACAAGTTTACTTTACGCGGCTTATGGGAAGAATAATGACTCCTCACCGATTGATCTCTTGTTGGGCTAGAATGATGTAAAATGATCAACTGAACAATATTTTCCCATAAAATGTTTGGGGCAAAGGCTTCGTTTGGCCGTCAGAATGAAAGCTGCCTTCTTTGCGCTGACGGACGAGAGGCCGTTTTCTTCTCATGTTCCCAGCTGATATTTTTTTCCCGTAAACAGTTTCGAATAGGTGGGTTGTTATTGTCAGTTTCGTGAGGTTTTGTTGTTATTGTCGGTTAGGTTAGGTTAGGAACCGGCTTCGGAATTTCACTTGAGGTAATGAACTGGTTGGGGTTTGGCGTTTCACTTAATAATAATAATAAGATTGTTTAGCCGATTATAAGAGTTCGGCAAGGAGACGGAAGGGCATGGCCGCTGACACCGTTCCCATTTATTAAAATTTAAATGGTATGTTTGGAAATTTAAAAACTCAAAGTTGAAAGAGGCCAATTTTGCGGTGAGAGGAGACCACCGACAGGCTGAGCAAAGTATTGTTAATTGTACGTCCGTTGCAGGAAACGTGAAAGGTCCACCTGAAAGGCGAGAAGGCCCCGACGAAAAGCTGATATGGCCTTGGACATAACAAGTTCATCCGGCAGTGAGTTCCACGGATTCACCACCCGAAGAGCGAAGAAATACTTTCGACAGTCTAACCGTGGTTTATCAACTACCAGTTTGAGGGAGTGTCCACGCGTAGCTTTATAGTGCAACATGTCAAAGAAGGGGGTGACAATTGGGAAATTTTCGTGTAAGATCTGGTAAGTCAGGGCAAGATCTGCATGCAGGCGTAGCAGTTCTAATGGTTGTAGGCCCGCACGCAACAAGCGTTTACCAGATTTCAAGTTTCGCATGTCTGGAAGTGATCTTGTAAAGAAACGCTGTACCGACTCCCAATGGTCAATGTCAGACAAAAGGTATGGAGACCACACAGGGCTAGCGTATTCAAGAAGTGGCCGCACAAAGACCTTAAAAGCCCAGACACGGGTGTGAGAATTTGCCCGAGCAAAACAACGATTATAATATGAAGTCTCTTGAAAGCTTGTGCAGTTATTTTTGCACAGTGCGTAGAGGGCTTTAGGTCAACTGTGAACCACACACCGAGGTCCTTAGCCAAATCCAAAGTGGGTAGTAAACTACCGTTTAAATGAAAAGGGGCAACATGGTTTGTTTTCCCAAGGTGAAAAGAAAAACACTTTTCCACAGAAAGTGGTAGTTGCCAGACTGTTGACCAGTCAAAAACAGCTTGAATGGTTGAATCCAGTAGGTCGTGGTCACTTGTGACAAGTACTTCCGTACTTGCCTTTACATCGTCAGCGAATTTAAGATTTAAAACATCAGACGTAGGTTGAGATGGTAATAAATCGGACGTGAATAGAACAAATAGTAGAGGCCCCAGGACTGAACCTTGGGGAACCCCACTTGTAACTGGAAGGCTAGTTGATAAATCTGTAGCAATGCGCACTTGCTGGGATCGATTCTGTAGGAATGCTGTTAACCAACCTAATAGAGGGTTTCTGAAGCCAAGTCTGGTTAGTTTTGCCAGAAGTTTTGTATGTACCATGGAATCAAAAGCACGTTTGAAATCAAAATATGTCAGCAGCGGATGTCAGCAGCGGATGTCCACCGATCAAGTGCTACCAGTAATTGAAGGGTAGTAGATCGTTTTGGGAGGAAGCCAAATTGATTGCAGTCAAGTAAGTTGTTTAAAGTGCAATATTCGAGCATGGTCTCCCGAATAAATGTCTCCATGATTTTACATGGAACCGAGGTTATAGCTATTGGTCTATAATTTTGTGGCAAGGATGCATTTCCCTTTTTAAATATTGGGGTTATAATTGCTTGAGACCAGTCTGTAGGAATTTTACCAGAAGATAGCGAAAGTTTAAAAAGATGAGTCAGAGCTGGTGCTATCTGCCAGGCAATCTGCTTATAAAAAAAAGGCTGAGAAACCCTCTGGGCCAATTGCATGGCTAGGTTTAATGCTCGAGAGAGTACGCCATGTTTTCAAAACATCAAAATTTGTTGTAGAGCAAGTGGTCTTTGGTTCAGCGGAACCTGCTGGGGATGGCGGGATTATACTATTATCCACCACACCACAAGCCACGAAGTAGGTATTTAAAGCATTTGCTCGCTCAAAATCACCGTTTAGAAAGTTATTATCGATCAGAAGGGGTGGAATCGGTTTAGCAGAACCAGTGGTATTACGATAGTGCTTAAATAAAGCTGCAAGATTTCCTTGTTTAATCACTGCTGAGTCCAAACGAGAATGCCAGTCCTGAACAGCCGTACAGTAGGTTGATTTGGCAGCCTTGTAGGCTGCTAATGTGGTTTCATTTTTGGACCTTGCATAAGTGTGCCAACATTTTAGTTTTGCACCACCCAGTCGGCGAATTTCCCACGGGCACTTATGAGAAGTTTTGAAGAAAGGTTTATATTACCTACAGAAAACCACACTGGTGTTTAGAATTTCAAAAATGGTATTCCAGACCAATTGTACGTTGTCAGTACCGTGCAGAAAGCAAGTCTCCCAATCAACCTGCGCAAGAATAGATCGAAGAAGAGGAAAATCAATCTTTGCGAACGACGTGTGTGACAACGCATTTCCCGAAAAATCACGGTTGACACAGAAAGTCACCATGGAATGGTCACTTGACCCCAGGTTTTCAATGACACAGGTGTTGTAAATGAGTCTAACATCCTGCGTAAGGATAATATCCAATACGTTACGACCACGAGTTGGGCAGTCCACGAGTTGTGTAACTCCCAAGGGACGAATGAAATCCAGAAAAAGTTTATGTTGGTGTAGTGAGGCAGT
>JAHWFP010060046.1:2003-22131 GCA_023313725.1 Lithobius niger | reverse complement strand
TACTATACATGAGTTCGAAAATTCACGATCGATGTAATTTTTCATCCCTGCCTGATTTCGCACCAACAGTTGGTACCTTAACGGAAGTATGCTCATTCGACCAAGGAACGTGTGGTGAAAGAGAAATGGTGTACATTCTCATTTATCGACTGTAAAGCTGATTACACACTTGTTACGATCTGTCTGCGTATTACGATCTGTCTGCGTGTATCGTAGCGCAGTTAATGAATGGTGTCCGCGTATCGTATAAACAGTTGTTGTACGGGGCATGGCTGTTGGGATTGCGCGGCGCGATGTTGTCGTTTGTTTGACATGTGCGATGTTGTCAAAGTTATGATGTGTATGATGAGGGTAGGGGATTGAGGCTTTATGGTGCGTCGACGGTGTATGACCGTTTCGCCAATTCCCGTTCCGCCGAATTTTAATCATTGTCTTAATTTTCGACAAAACAGCGATTCCCGTTTCACCGAATTATTTTATTTTTGTTATTTACGTGTCTCGCTTGCGCTAGGCTACTGGGCTCGCTGCAGCTAAACACATACCATCGGAAACCACAACTAATCGCAAATTCCTTCCAATTAGGAACGCATCTTTTACTTCTCCAACAAGTTTTTTAAGAATAATATGATTCAGCGAAATGGGATTCGGCTAAACGGGAATTCCCCTTTTGCCGAATTTTAATCAGACCTTAATTTTTGCGAAACGGGAATTTGCGAAACGGGATCCGCGTAACGGGTGTACACCGCGTCGACAGCAATGTCATTAGCGCCAACTTCAGTCACAGTGCGTTGGTCCAGGTTGCTACTGTACCACACACTACAGAGATGTTAAACAAACCCCAAATCTATATCTTACCAAATCTAAATCTTACCTTCTGCAAAAATTAAAAAAAAAACCAGACAGGCGAACAGGCTCGTCACCTAATTGACACGCTAAGTCTCGCGGAAGATGGAATCGGTGACGAATACCATCAAGATGGTGACATTCTACAAGAATAAGACGGACCGTAAGTGGCATATGGATATTAACTAGGAATAAATGGAACAAAGGAACAAACACAGGGATGACAAGTGAGCGGCAATTATGACGAAAAATTTCCGTGTCAGCTCTCTTAGTTTTAATATAAAACTTTCTCGGACGAAAGGGAAGGTGTTTCAAATTTACAACTTGAAACTAACATTGTACGCTTTGTATTTCCGGTTGTATACATGGTGGTCCACAAAAAACCGACGACCCAACATTTTCTAAGTCCAACTTTTCTAGTTAGCACCCATAAGAACCAGGATAGGACAGAAATAAAATCTAATGAAACGCGAAGATTTCTGCCTTCTCCTGGTTCTGAGGGATGCTAATTAGAAAAAGTTGGCCTTAAAAAATATTGGGTCGTCAGTTTTTTGTGAACCACCATGTACATTCTCTTCGTTGGTAATACCCTTTCCGCTCTAAGTTTGTATTTCATATTCTGCAAAACAAGTATCTCCGCTATCGATTGCCTTTATTTAAAATTTTGTATCGAACAAGGGGCCGTCCACAAATTCTTCCGTGGTTTTCAGCCCCCAGCCCTCTTCCAGATCGTCACATTGTGACACAGTGCTTGCAAGACCCCCTTGAAAATGTTGACGAAGCAAACCTATATTAGTGTGATACACTAATGTAAATCGGAAAGAATAGGCCCCTGCTGTACCTGTCCTCAAATGAGGAAAGTTCTCGGTTCGAATCCCAGTTGAAGCAGTCGTCCCAAAAAAAAATTAAAATCAATTTAGCAAAAAGAATAACTTAGTTATTCTTTAACGTATACGTAAAAAAAAATTGTGAAATTACAAGTTGTGTGACCCCATAGTCTCCTTTTCATAGCCGACCAAATTCTCTCTCATTCGACCAGCAGACTTGGGTAAGTTAGGTATGACTATTGGCACATTCTTTTGAATTGTGCTGACTTTTATTTTATTTGGTTTTAGTTTTTAGCATGGAACCTTGCATCCTTATGATTTGTAAGTTTTATTTCCATGGCCTTGCTCTGCTGTTATTTTATTGATTTTTATTTTTATTTTTAAGTTGTTTGACATGTTTTAAACCCTTCACCTGAAAACGGTTCCGACCTTGGAACCGAAACGTCGTGATTTCGTTGTTTCACCAGCACTTGATGGCTACTCTGTATGTGTTTTTTAGTGTTAAGGAGATTGTGAGTAAATAAAATAAATAGTAGTAAACGGATATTTGGATGGTAGTAAATGGATGGTATTTGGATGGTATTCGGGTTATATTTGGATGGCTTATAAATGGATGGTAGTAAATAGATGGTAGTAAATGGAAATAAAAAGAGCACAGTTAATGTTAAAGAGATTGTGAGTAAACAAAATAAATGATAGTAAATGGATGGTATCAGGATGGTATTCAGATGATATTTGGATGGTTGTGAATGGATGGTAGTAAATGGAAATAAAAAGAGCAGAGTTAATGTTAAGGACATTGTGGGTAAATAAAGTAAACGGTAGTAAATGGATATTTGAATGGTATTTGAATGCTTGTAAATGGATGGTAGTAAATAGA
Source organism: Lithobius niger (assembly GCA_023313725.1). NCBI lineage: Eukaryota > Metazoa > Arthropoda > Chilopoda > Lithobiomorpha > Lithobiidae > Lithobius > Lithobius niger. The sequence continues at coordinate 19,581 of JAHWFP010060046.1, read as the reverse complement.
CATGAAAAGAGCATGAAATGAAGTTAATGTTAAGGAGATCGTGAGTAAATGAAGTAAATGGCAGTAAATTGTTGGTAGAAAAAGGATATTTGGATGGTTGTTAATGGATGGTGTAAATGGATATAAAAAACGCAGAGTTAATGTTAAGGAAATTGTGAGTAAATGAAGTAAATGATAGTAAATGGATGGCAGTAAATTGAAGCTTACGCAGGCGATCACAGCCGGGCAGACAATGAATGGCATGACACCATTCAGTAAGGCACCGCTGACAATTTTCTGGAAGATTTAATGTGTAAAGATTGTAAGGGCGACAGATTTGAGTGCAGTAATCGAAAAGTGGAAGAAGGAAGATCTTGAATAAGACAGTAAAAAGGGAAGGAGTGAACTCAGTGAAACACTTGAAAATGAAATGTGCCTTACCGAACACTTTTAAGTGATGACTTTTTCAAGTACGAACATTGAAATTAGGCCTAAGGGAGTTGTCAACAGACACCAACGCAGAATGTTTACGGAGTGCGATTTGTCCCATCCTCTTGAAGTGGAGTGCACCAACGTTCACCCATTTCTTGTGGCTTCCACCTGTCGGATCGAAGATGTAGGTAGAAAAGTGTGAACATTGTAAAACCTAAAACGACCAATTCATCATTTTTCAAAGGGAAGGGAAGCATTCATCACCGAACGAATTCACTCGTTAAAATTTATGGTCAGGCAGCCCAATAGGCGCGTAGAACAAAAGAAGCATGATTCTTGCTCTACAGATGGAAACGTGGTAAGAAAACAAATATGACACTCAAAAAGAAACACCCTAAGGGTGGAAAAAGAAATGCAAATCTGCAGACAAAAAATTCTCAGATTAGTGTATCTTGTTTCCTGACAAGGCCATTCTTTAATACAGACTGTTTGCTTTGTTTACCCTTTATTTTGTGTTTTTTTTTTTACTCGCAAAATGTCCCTCCTTGTGTATGTTTGTGATCTCTAGGTCACCACTGAGAAAGACTGAACAGCTACTTAGCTCAGCTGGAGCCTGTAGCCAGTTTCCACCATGGTAGTGCAGTGGTTAGAGCGCCTAATCTAGTCAGTGGGGAAGTCCTGGGTTCGAGTCTCAGTCGGGGCAGTTGTCTTTTCTTTCTTTCTCAGACTAGTGTATATTGTTTCCTCACAAGGCCAGTCTTTAATGCAGACTGTTTGCTTTGTTTACAAATGTGGTGGTTAAAAGTTTGTATATGGCGAAGTAGCGTATCACAATCCTCCAATGCTGTTGTAAAATAGCTTAGTGGGTTGTTTTTGGGTTATGAGCCTGATTACCTGAAGGACGGATCATCAAAACAATGATGGAGTCTATTTGCTCTGGGTTTAACTTCCACGCTACATTAATTTGCCTGAGGACGTATGAAGAAAGTTTTGTTTTACAATTTCTTAATCGCCGTTTAAGTCTACATTGAAAGAAGAATTAACATCCGCAGTTTACTTCACATATCATAAAAAAAAATTAAAATGAAACTCCTGTGTACTTAAAGGGATTCGCCTTCTTGTCCTATAAGAGCCACGCGCAGGTCTTAGTCCCCGCAAGTTGCCGTCGTGCCGTTTCGTGATATTCGGTAGAGTAGGGAAATTACATCCATTTTGACATGCATGTTTTACTTTTGGATCACTTACACAATAACTACACACAAGAATTGCGGTAAGAATACGTTACGTACGTCCGACACAACGATTTAATTACTGCATCAATAAAACACGATACGGAGACTGCCATTGTTTTGCTGGAACGTGCAAAAATTAATGCCGACAGATGTTACTTATCGATTTCGACTCGCAGCCATTTGAGATAGCTCTGTTGACTGTGAGAGCTCAAGCGTCCGACGGCCTTAGCTAGTTGATTTGTCGGCACTGATTTATCAACAGCTGTTTCGTGGGTGGCTAATTTGTCGGTTGCTAATTTGACAATAACTTTTTTTGGTTGATGATTTGTCGGTGCCTGATTTGTTGACAGCTGTTTAGTGGGTGACTGAGTTGTCGGTAGCTGATTTGTCAACAGCTTTTTTTTCGGTAGCTGATTTGTTGGAGGCTGATTTGTTAACAGCTATTTCGTGGGTGGCTGATTTGTCAACAGCTTTTTCGGTAGCTAATTTGCCAGCGTCTGATTTGTCGACAGCCGTTTAGTCGGTGGCTGATTTGTCGGTCGCTGATTTGTCAACAGCTTTTTTTTCGGTCGGTGATTTGTCGGTGGCTGATTTGTCAACAGCTGTTTCGTAGGAGGCTGATTTGTCGGTCGTTGATTTGTCAACAACTTTTTTGGTAGTTGATTTGTCAACACCTGTTTTTTTCGGTACATACCTGATTTATCAGCAACTTATTTGGCAACAGCTGTTTCATGGGCGGCTGATTTGTAGGTGGATGATATATCGGCAGCTGATTTGTTAATAGGCGTAACGTAGCGTCATTAACCTTACTCCATACAGCACTTATTCAGGTTTGTGGTTGCAGGAAGATCCTATCAATTCCAGACCTTTCCCTTCAGCCTATCAACAGCCCCATACGTATTCACAAGAATAATGAAACCTGTGATAGGGAAACTCCATCTTTAGGGTATACTGGTTCATGCATACCTGGCCGACTGGCTTCTCCGCCACAAATCCAGAGCAATGCTACAGATACACCTACAGGAATGTCTACAGATACTACAGGAATTGGGACTGGGGATAAACCGAAAGAAGTCCAGGACGTCATCAGACCAACAGTTCGTCTTCCTCGGTGCAGGATTCAATCTGGTAGATACCACGGTACGTCCATCCGAGGAAAGAGTCAGGAAGTTCCTGCACGACATCCGGGCATTAGCCTCCAGCAAAGACACAACAGCGAGGAAGTTGGCATCAGTAATTGGGGGTATCGAATCCAATACTCGCCTCGTACCCATAGGACACAGGAGGGTAAAACCAGTCCATTGGTTCCGGAAGGATGAGTGGATAGAAAGAAATGCCTAGGAGGACAAGATCTCTCTAGAATTCTTTCCCATGGAAAGCCTGAAGTGTTGGTCAACAGCAGAGAACCTGTCAGCAGGTGTCAGCCTACAAGAACCAACACCGACATCATGGCTCTTCTCCGACGCCTCATCGATGGGGTGGGGAGCACACTCGGGGAACATGGAAGCGTCAGGAAGGTGGACACCACAGGAAGAGTTGCTTCACATCAACATACTAGAGTTGAGAGCAATTCGGTTATAAAACCCGCCAGCCTCCCCGCTATCACTGGTCAAGACAAGGTGGCTAAGTGAAGTGATATGGGCGAACAAGATGGTGGCCTGGACTCGGCTTATAGGCAGAACAGCGCGCATAGCGGGAGCTGCATAATCAGTTCTGATTTTTCTGATAGCCAATTTGTCGGCAGCTGATTTGTCAGCAGCTGTTTTTTGATAGCTGATTTGTCGGCATCTGATTTGTCAACTGCTGTTCAAGGGTGGCTGATTTTTCGGTCGCTGATTTGTCAACAACCGTTTTTCGGGTAGCTGATTTGTCAAAAGCATTTTCGCGGGTGGCTAAGTTCTCAACAGCTGTTGTTTTGTGCGTGGCTGATTTGTCGGTTACTGATTTGGTTTAATTTAGCGTTATTAGCATTTCTCAAATAAAATATAAAGATTAGTCGGTTGCCAACAGCCGTTTTTCCGATAGCTGATTTGTCAAAGGATTTTCGTGGGTGGCTGATGTGTCAGTCGCTGATTTGTCAACAACTGTTGTTTTGTGGGTGGCTGATTTGTTGGTTGCTAATTTGTTAGTTTAATTTAGCGTTATTAGCATCTACATCATTAAGGACGTATGATGTGTGTGTGTGTGTGTTTGTGTGTTTGTACCTCTACTCCTGAACCAAAGCACGTACAAAGATGGGAGTAGGAACAAACAATAGATAATTAAATTACGCATAGTAAGGCCTATTTTCATTGCTGTAACTTGATATTATCACCCTCAAATACGCGAAAAACCCTGAAAAAATAACGTCAAAGTTTTTTTAACCCTCTTCATGTTTGTTCATGACGTCATAATTTGTTGATGAAAACCTCCTCGAGCAAAGAGAGATGATCTGGAAAAGGATGCATGGACGACGTATTTTGCAACACACCACATATACATCTTAAAAGAATCATTAGCGATAGAAGAGATAGCCCAAGAATCATTAGCGATAAGCTAGACAAATAATCATTAGCGATAAGATAGACCTAGAATCATTAGCGATAAGATAAAGTGGCGATTTACGGGGGTAGGTTTAGTCAATGTCTGGCCAGCATTTATGAAAACTGAAACTGGGAATCGTTGCCCAAACTTTCACTAGAGATAAGATAGAATAAGAATCATTAGCGATAAGATAAGACTAATAATCGTTAGCGATAAGTTAGAATAAGATTCATTAGAGATAAAATAGAATAGGAATCATTAGAGATAAGATAGAATAAGAATCATTTTCAGTTGAGGGTTTGTTAAAAATGAAAGCATCACTTGTTTCAACAGAAAATTTAAACTCGGCGTTTTTTATGCCTTTGCAAAGCTAATTTCAAGACGTCTAAAATGCCGCAAACAGCACGTTTGCATCTGGGACAGTTCAAAAGTTATAAAAAAAACCTTTATCCATAGTTTAGAAATTTCTTTTAAGTTCTGTGGAAGGGAAGGAATAGAGCTTTTTGGAAAAAAGCCATTTAAAACACCACAAACAGCACGTTTGTATCTTGTACGATTCTCAACAGCTTCACTTCGTTCAAAAACCTACAACCAACAGCCAAGATGATATTTTGCAACCCGGCAAAAATATTGCATGTTTCATTTACCAAGCAAATTACAAATTAATATAAAACAAAAACTGAACGTGCTGAAAATCTCAATCCCAATCTGCTGAAAACATAACACACTTTTGCTAGTGGCGTCATCTAGTTGTGGAAAACAGACAAATTGTCAACAGGAAATTAATTTTTTTTAAATAAAAAAACGAACCTGAAACAATGCAATTGACTCGTGCCCAGCAGTGAAGACAAATTGCTAAAAAACAAAAAATAAATTTGGCTAGGCTACATATTGTCTCCATCTAGCTGTGGAAAACTGAAGTTATTAGTCATAAGAAAAGTTTCATCTAGCAGCTACATCTCTGCTAGAGCTAAAAACTAAACTATTTAAGTGTTGGTTAATTTTGACGTCGCTCAATGAATCCTGGTTCTCTCTTTTTTTTTTTTTTTGGAGATGTTCATGAATCTCTGTAACGTTTTTAAATAACTCCATCCATTCCAAAGAGTCGAGCCGTACTAGAGTCAGGGGGACTTTACTTTCGTTATAGAAGTAGAATACTAACTGAGTTTTATTACCATGGTATTTAATGTGAATTCTTTTGGCCCCAAAGTGGAAGGCATTTAATTTGGAATCGAGTGCAATTTCTAATAGACCATTGAATTGTTGTATCAAAATGGCTTTAGTGGCGTCGATTTTGAAGAGCCCCATTTAGAGTTGGAAAGTGGTGCACCGTTGCTAAGAGCGCATTTTGGTTGGTGCTCTCCAAATCTGCCATGTTGGATTTCCGGCATCGGTGTATTGCGACATCATTCAGCAAAAAATCTCCTCGATGCCACATTTTTTGCAAGGATTGATTAATTGTTAGGAAATGACCGGCTATAACCTTATATTTGGAAGGTATGCACCTTTAAAGCAATGCAAACGAAGAATGTATACCGTATACTTTTAAGAAAATATTACTTAAAACAGTTAGAGCGTGTGGATAAGTGGCAAGATGTCGCGTATAGAAAGACAAAAAAAAATACAGAAAAAAAGCTTAAATAACAGTTTCAGATATGAGGTTTTACAATGAATTTTGAAAAACGACAATTATGCAATTCTTCACTCTCATATATTGATTAAACATTTGGTTGGTCGTAACTTCCACACAAAATTAGTTTGCCAGCAGCCGTACGAAGATAAAGTTTTTTTTTTTTTAAATCGTCGTTTAAGTAGACTTTAAAAGAAAACTGATTGAGTTCGAGTCGGCGTATCATAAAACGAATTAAAAATTTAAATTCCCTTTTTTAAGAAATTACTACGTAAAGTAATTCGCCGCGTGTTAATTCGAAGTCGAGTATGGAAATAAAAAAAAATAAAGAATTGCAAGAACCGTCTTAAATCAAAGTTTCAGATTTGAGGTTTTAGAACGAATAAAGGCAAACATAATTTGAAAAACCTATACACAAACCTCCAACCACGTATATCGATCAAACGGTTGGTTAATTTTAACTTTTTACGCGAAATTAATTTGCTTGCCTCCGTACGAAGAAACTTTTCTCTTGCATCGTCGTTTAAGTCTACTTTGAAAGAAGAATTAGCATCCAATCTAATTCGCACATCCATAAAAAATTAAGCAAAGTAAGCAGAAAAAGTATATCTTTGATAAAGCGCTACGTAACTAGTACAGCACGTTTATTTTTTTAGAAGTTTTAATTTAAAATTTAAACGAAAAGCTAAAAATAAAACATTAAAAAGAAAAACATGGGCTTTGGCTGAGACATAACGTAGTATTCACCACTGCCAACACTCGGAAACGAATTACCGTGAAGTGTCAACATCATTAAGATCCCTAGGAGGTTTATAAAAAAAATAATAATAATCGGTAAATCAAAATAGGACGACAATTTCGGAAAATGCCACCGAGCGTTGTAAATAATTCAGACGGACGAAATCGTGCCTTGCGAGACACATTTTTAGCGACAAAATGGTTGTTTCGTAATTGAGAACACAAATTAAACAATCTAGGTTTCTGGTTAAATTCGACACTTTAAAACAAAAACACACAGTCTTTAATTTTGAGGCCTCTCATATCGGGCGGCCGACATGATTGAATGACTCATTTATATTCTAAACACGGGATTCGTGAACCCAATTGAATTGTTTTCAAATTAAAAGCCATGCACAATTGCCACTTTGCTGCATCGATTAAGAAGGGCAAGCGTAACAATCAGTAAGAAACTACAGCAAAACAATTTCACCTTCATTGCGTACATTTACCGATTGCCCTTCCCCTCCCCATATTATAATTGGGCCCCTCCCCCGTTAGCTCCGCTCTATTTATTTTTCTGTCTGTTAGTGTAATTACAGTAAACGTGTCAACATAATACACGCCGCCATGACCACACCAACATAATAAAATGACCTGGCCACACGACGTGAAACACGCCTTCCGATCCCAGGTTACGGCTCTCTAAGAACTGGAGCACGCGCGTGTGTTCCAGATCCCCTCGGACCCCTTGATGGCGGGGATAGGGGGAAAACGAGTTCCACACTCGTCAAATCTGCTGCTCTTCCTCACTTTCAAGATTAACATTAGACACCCAAAGATCTGATGGATCTGTTGGGACACGTCGGGATAGGGAAAAGAGGCGTGCAACTCGAGTTTCTGGACCTTATTGAATACTTTTATTCTGATAGAACTTCAGGTTGGACAACAAGTCAGGTAGCTCTGACTGTACTCTCTTTTAGTACCTTCTATTTCGTTCCTTATCTTCAGTTAAAGACGAAAAGGTAGAGGATGGTTGCAAAAGGACCTCAACTTACTTCATAACGTAAAGGTTTCATTGCAGTTTCATTTCTGCATGTTCAAAATAAATATGTCCATTAACCTGTTCAGTAGCTGTGCACAACATCCTGGGCGGCTGCAAGGTCTACAAGATGAGGAAAGAGTAGGCTCCAGGCACACTGCGAGCTTTGTGCGGACTCTGCTCAAGGTGAGCTGACCTAGGAAAATTTGTAACCAATATAATTATTCTTGGTCGCTAACAAAATGTGTATGTGTAATATCCCAAGAGCTAATTTTTTTAACCATAGTGTTTTGGCCCCTATAAACTCACGAGTGCTATTTAAGAAAAAAATAATTTCACGAGTGCGAAGCACGAGGGAAATTATGTGCCAATAAAGAACGAGGGCGTTTAATATGCCAAACAACACGAGTGGTGAAAGAAATTTGATAATTTCAAATAGCTCATGGGATATTTAGTAAAAGAATTTCTCGTTATTTTTCATTATTCTACACACTAAATTACGCAAAATTAATAGTTTAATTTCTAATTTTTTTAAATTTATTCTTAATTTTTTTTTTATAATTTATTAATTAATAATAATTATTAAGACGATTTGTTAAAACATTTTGTATAACAAAAACAGTACTATGAATTTGTTGCTATGTTAAATGTTCGGCTGTTAGGCCAAACGATGTAACGATCTCAGGCTGTTGGATGCGGCAGCCAGTTCTGTGTGATGACTGTTGTTGCTAGGCAACGCAAACGAACGGTACTGGCGTATTTTGAAAAAAAAAAAGCCTTCAGGATTGTTTACGGTAAGAAAATACATATTTTTTATTAAAAATTAATGCAACTAACGTTTTGCAACATGTCGACATTGTAACGTTTGAAGCGAGCTATGCCAAGAATTGGTGTCAACTTCAAATAGATCTGGCCATGTTTTCAATTCGTCGACCAATAAAAGCTGCAGGACAATCCCTTACTTATTTAGTGTTAAATTTAACCAATGAACATCGACTTACAGTGATAAGACCACAGTAGCTTTCGAGGTATGAAGTCTTATTACTGTCAGTCGGTTGTGATTGAACGAATTTAGTACACGATATATCTGGCGGGGAAATTCTCTTTGTTGTATCCAAGAACGTAGGAGGAGGAAAGGAAAAATTTTTTTCATGTTTTTTTTTTTGCGAAACTTTCTTCGTTCATGGAAAGACTGAAATGCCTCGACATTAACCTTCGTCTTAATCTGGTTTCTGTCAATGTTCGTTTTTTTTTATATCTCGTGAGCGTGATTGGTTATAAATGGTTTTCGTCAGCAGACTAATAAATCTCTCTGTGGGCGTCTGCAGATAACAAGAGCTTCAGAAACATCTAAAAAGGAAAATAAATCTCAGCAGCCAAAGAAAAATTAGATGATGAGGAAAACCATCTTGTTCGTGTTTGATTTTTTTTTTTTTGGATAAAGCTAGTGTTTTCTGTTCTCGTTTCTTCAATTTACAACTAATGGTGAATTCCAAATGCATAGACCTGCATGTGAAGGCGACTCTTAAAACGTTTAAGGGTATCGAAAAATTAGAAAATGACGTTAAAAAAATAATGTAATTGATTTCCGTAGGTGATTCTCCGGAGGATTTCTAGAATTGTTACTTCAATGTATTGACGAGGCTGAGAGCTGACGTTAGACAAATATAATAAGAGGTATATTGTGTAAACAGCCCGAAGTTTTGTAGGAACTTGCGTGTGACGGATAACAACATACAAAATATATACAGGGTGGTCCACAAAAAACTGATGACCTAACATTTTTCAAGTCCAACTTTTCTAGTTAGCACTCCTTAGAACCAGGATAAGACAGAAATCAAAACTAATGAAACGGGAAGATTTCAGTCCTCTCCTGGTTCTGAGGGGTGCTAACTAGAAAAGTTGGACTTGGAAAAAATATAGGGTCGTCAGTTTTTTGTGGACCACCCTTTACAAGCGTAAGGAAAATATAATAACAACATCATGTTTCAACGAGTGACAGTTTCATATCAAGGTAGTATAAATAATGGTTAGGTATACTTAGCCTACACACTGGTAACTGAAAAATCATGAAAAACGAGCAAATGAAATATTAAAAATGCTAACAATATCAGAAAAAATATCAAAAATATCAGCGACATATCAAAATCAAAATATCTCAAAATATTTAGAAACAATATCTAAGTCAAAATACCTACAAAAAAAAAAGCAGAAACAATACCACATTAAAAAATCTGTTTATATGTGAGGAAAGTAAACCTATCTTTGAGTTATTGGTCTGAAGTAAGTGGTTAGACTCTTTCTAATGGTTATTATTTTATTAAGTTGAAGCAGTCACATTGGGGTTTCATTGAAAGTGTTAGGGATTTTGTACTTGTTGGTTCTTTTACCGTAATGGTTAATCACATAGAGCACCTCAGACTGGTAAGTTGATGTTAGCCGGTAAGCATTGTTTGCATTAAGTTGATTTTATAATAATCATTAGAGTAAATTTTTAAAACAATTACTAAATATCTCAGTTATCTTATATTAAATTAACTAACTTCAAACAAGGTTCTTTGAAACAAAGTGACATTTAGCTGAATTTAGCTGTTTCCAACTTTGGTTAGCTTTATTCTTTCGCCTACCAAACCTGAGTGCAATGTTGAAACGATTCTTCTGGAAATGTCTGCAAGTAAAGTTAGTTAATTAGAAGCAGAAAGAATGCCATTAAGAAGAAAGGCAAACACGAGGAATCGAACCGGGAAACCTCCGTTCATGGACGGCACTAAGATAATGTACACAAGAGATCCCAAAACCGTTGAAAGAATGCAATAGTCTACCACATTGCCCTAGCCGGCTCTGACTGGCAACAACTTTGATAGGGTTCCCATTCCAGTATTGAACCAGATTCACCTTCATGAGGAGGTCAGGCTGAGACCTACCACCTCTCAGCCCCCATGACCAACAAAACCAAACATACTTGTTAAAAGCCAACAAGTTTCCAAAAAAAAGTTCTCGCCTTGAAAATTAGTCACGGGCTGTCATTCCACTGAACAGGTTGCCAACAAAGCTCGTGGTCCGAACCGCTAGTTCTAAATCTAGTTTGGCATCCGATTCTACGGCTGTTATACAACTGAGTAGCCGCAGATTATACGACTGAGTAGTCGCTGATTATACGACTGAGTAGTCGCGGATTATATGATTGAGTAGTTGCGGATTATACGACTGAGTAGCCACGGATGGCTCTTTTTTTGAAATGAACTGCAAGAAACTGTATTGTTTTTCATGTGCTGAACAAAGTGCAAATTGGGTTTAATCTCCCCCGTTTATTTCAATCTCATCACCATGGCTGAACTGGCTATTTAGGGGCATGGTTGGGAACGATCCAGGGGTGCGAAGCACGTGCTGGGCGTGGAACCAATGCTGGGCAAAGATGGTGGAGTGGCACCTAAAGAGGTTGGGGGAGGGGGAAGGAGCTAGGCTGCGGCTGGTATTGGAAGCTGATTCCGAGAGCGGCGGGAAGAACCAGCAAAGGTCTGGAGGAGCCACAGATGGTAGGTAAAGTGACGAAACTTCCTGTTACATTTCCGGAACTGGACGTGTCATTCCATTATGGAGGAAGCATTCTTGAATCTGCGACTTCCGGTCTGGAACTTGAAGAACAGGAGTTAAAGCCACAGTCTGGACACAAGGGACAGGAGATGTGGCATCAACAGACGTGAACGACAGGCGGCCGAAGAATGACATGCAGGCGTTGAGACAACAGGTTCGGAAGCAAAAACGGTGGGCCAAACACTGTGCAGGGTGTACAGGCGACAAGCAAGCTGAAGGGGTGGTCTTCTGAGATGAAGCCTTAGCTGGAGCGCCAGAGGGTCGCATAAGTGTTGTCGCTGCTGAAGCCGACGAATGCAGATGGAAAAAGATCAGCGTGCCGACACAGTGGAGTCGCTAGAGAAGAGGGTGACAGTACGTCAGAACGACAGGCGTCAGGTTGACGATGGTGTCAGGGTGAACAGGTGTAGTGCAGCTGGAGAGAGGGGTCCTCTGGGAGGGAGACTCTTTGAAAAGCCTTTTGATCGCACCTTCTGAAGGGTGAAAAGGTGACAGTCAGAGAACGACGACAGGCAGCGAAGGACGACAGTCTAGAAGAGCTGCGAACGACGGTAGTCAGTAAAGGGCGACGATAGTGTCAAGGCGAGCAGGCAACGGCAGGACGAAGGAGTAGTCCTACGGAAGGAGCTTCTGCCAGTGGGCCGTTGGACCGTACCATTGTTGTCGCTGGACCACGAAGGACGACAGCCAGCAAAAGATGACAGTAAACAAAGGATAGCAGTCAGTGAAGGGCGACAGTCTACAGGAGCTGCAAACGTCAGGAACGAAGGACTACAGCCAACGAAAGGGAAAATGACATCGTGTCCACTGAGTGGGACCGCTAGAGAAGAAAATATGAAACCATGTCACGCCTCAGCGCTTTTATAGGGGGGTGCGAATGATGCATGCATACTGGGTTACCGAGCTGGCAGCTATATAATTTTATCTCTAGGGAAAGACGCATTCAGAACAAGAATGCTAGAATTTACAGGTAATGAGAATTGTCGAACGGCACGTAGAAATAAGTTTTAAACCAACTAATGGGTATCAAAGAAGAGTCGCAGTTGGATACACTTCAAGTGGTAATCTATGACCATTTTTTGTTCACAATGAACAATTCATTTGTTACTATTCACGTGGAAACAGGTCATGGTGTTTATGTTGGAGTTCAGACTCTCATTCAACTTTTGACAAATGGCGTCCGAATCCGAACTTTCTGATTCCTCAACAACTAATTGTGCTTTCCTTTTTGAATACTTTTGATTCTTCTTTTTGCTCGTTACGCTTAGAAGAAGTGGAGGCCATCCTGCTAGCGTCTGGTCTGGCTTTCCAGACTTGCATATACGTCTTAAATGACCCACTTCTCTACGAATTGAACATTTTGACTGTTGCACTGTGGACGAATATATCCACATCACTTTTTATCTTTATTGCCTTTTTTAGAATGCTTATTCGTCACTTGGTGAGCAGAAGCCCTGAAAACCATTTACATTCAATTCAGCCCTTTCATGACTGCGAGCAACTTTACTTGCTTCTATTGGGTCCATAGCCATGGATATATGACTAGGCTTCTGTCCATGGCCATGAGCTTTTTCTGAGTTTTAACAAGTTTTATACCTGCTGCGAATTTGTCTCGCAGCAGATCTTTCAGAAAAAACTTTCGTATTCACAGTTAACCATCTTCTTCTTATCCCTTTCAAAATACACTGTCCAGGTTTCCCACCCAGGGCAAAATGAGTAGCCATTGCTGGAAAATTAGCCGGCAAAGTGATCAGCTAACTCCTCACTTAATGCGTCACTTAGACTAAGTGTATTATCTAGACCACTGCTACTAAAGCTCTAAAACTTAACTTTTGAGCCAAAACCATCCTGACTGAACTTTTAAATGATACTTCGTCGTCACTCATAAATGAGAATAGCAATAGTACGGTTAAGTTAAGCTGCATTTAATCCTGCTTTTAACCCTTACTTTAACGTTTAAAATTAATTCTATCACTTGCAGGTTCTCGCTATACCTTTCAAATACCACAAAAAAGTTTCAAGTTTCTTTTACTAGCCTTATTGTAACTAGTCCTATTGTCACACAAAGATGAGAGCGCTAATTCCACCTTTTAAAGTATAACATTGCGACAAGCTCCGAGTTAGCTTCCATTTATGACTACTTCAGACTAGCAACTCTAAACAATTTCGCCCTTGCGAAATGTGTGAGGATACAAGACACATTTGTTTCGTTTATCCTTTACCTTGTGATTTATTCTTTATTTATTACGCGCAATATTTCTAGTGTAGAGGCCAAGAAGCAATGCTTCTTTCCCTCCTTTTGTATGTTTTTGACCTCTAGGAAGTATGAACATCTACTTAGGTGGGCAGGAGCCTTCAGCCAGTATCCGCCCCGGTAGCACAGTGATTAGAGTGCCCAGCCTAGTCAGCAGGAAGTCCTGGGTTTGAGCCCCAGTCGGGGCAATTGTATTTTTTTTCTTTCTCAGATTAGTGTATCTTATATCCTCACAAGGCCAGTCTTTAATGCAGACTGTTTGCTTCGTTGCCCTTATACAGTATGTCTCAGTCCTGAACGAGGTTGGCCTATATGGTATAGGCCTTTAGAGTGTAGGCCTATACGATGCACGCCTATACCATATTAGGTCTAAGGTGTACACATCGGCAAACTATGAGCAAAATATGCACCTAATGGGAGTAGCAAATATCTTCCACAATAGGCGTTCACTCGCAGTAACACCAGTACATTACCCAGGACTTTCCTCTGGGTGTAGTATAGGCCTAGTATACTATATAGGCCTACTTGGTTCAGAATTTCTGAGACATACTGCATAGATTTATTAACAGGACCAGCATGCAATGCAAGTAAATAACACTATAGTTAATACAACATCAACGACCCCCTAGTTAATGGGTTCGATATCTGGTGTGTCAGTATCATACCCGTATTCGATTAATTACTTTCGATTAACACTCTTTTGATTAACGGTTGTCTGTTTCAATTTTGACATGTTTGCATAATACCATTGATGAAAAAAGTTCAACCCAACACCAATCGTACGAGTTTGGATTTTTTTTCTTCTCTTAAAAAAAAGCGTGAGGAATCGTATTGACGCACAGGCGCTTCAACAAATAAATCGGGTCTACTTTCTGCACCATCAAACAGAAAGGGCGTTAGGAATGGTACGGTCGCACAAGCACTTAAAGAAACAAATCGGTTGAATTTGCTGCATCAGCAGACAGAAAAAAAAACAATCATCCTAGTTCGATGCAGTCCATCTACAACTAGATTTGGAATGTTGCCCAAAGAACGACCTTAAGTTTTGTCGGTCCTTGAAATCCAACTCCTGTGTGAACCACAGACTGCTACAAACGAGCAAAGTTTAGAGTGGGTATTCGTTTTCAGATGTCTTAATTGTTTACAGTTCTTTTAACGAGCTGTTTAAAACTTTAGAAGCTTCACTGAACTAAAAAAAAAAATGGTGCGCCCATTATTGAGCTCTACATCATTATTTCCCTGATCGATAGATGCTGCAGAAGTATTAATCATAACAACAGTGAACCTTATTTAAAACGTGTGGAGTTAAACTTAAATGACAACATTAGCACGAAATTTGCTTCAGAATCGTAATGACAGGGCTCCCAGTCCTCCTGTATTTCCTACTTTTTATGGGATTCCTATAAAGCTCCTATAAATCGTGAAATGCTCTATATTTCCTTTAATTTTCTGTTCCGAACTGAAATATTGTCCAATTTGTGGGTTGTTTCCTTGCTACGCTAGTTATTTGGATTAACCTAAAAGAAGCATATCGATCTTACTCTTCCGTGGCACTGCAACATGGTATGAAAACAAAACGTGAATTGGTCGAGTGGCCAAACACAGTCAAGTAAAGCATGTACCGACCGTGTTGTGCACTCGTATGTGATTTTTATCTTATTGTATTGTATAGGACAACCAAAAACGTTGTTTTCTAATAATACATAGCACAGTCTCCCACTGCATCCATGCTAACAATTCCTATAAACCTCCTATGCAGTTTGTTTTAATTTTCCTATAAAGCGCCTATTTTTTTGAACAAAAATTCCTGTATTTCCTATTTTTTATCCACTGAAGTTGGCTGGGAGCCCTGTAATGATGTAAACGTGAACGGAAAACCAAACTGATGCTTAGGCTTAATTCTTTGCATTGTCTAAATAGCATTATGCCCAAATGAGGAAGAAGAGAAAAAAATTCGAAAACGCAAATGTTTATAAATGTTTGAGGTACGAATTCCGACCGAAAAGGTGTACATTCCAGAAGAATTCTGAGACTTCCTATGGGTTGTTAAAAAGGGAAATATTCAAAGTAACGTCTTTTTCAATTGCTAAGGTCACTCCAGATAGAGGGACAATTTTACTACGGAAGGATCTTTTACATGCCACAGTCGACACGAGCAAGACTTTTTCTTCCTGAATACACAAGGGTGGGTGGAGGCCAGTAAGGGCAAATCTACTGTCAGACGAATTCTAGTTTGAGTAGTTTGGAACCAGCATTTCAGATTCTAACTTGTACCAAATGCCTTTTGTTCAAAATAATATGGAATTTCACAAAACTTGAGGCTCGACGCCTGTCGCCAAATTTCCTTTTTTCCTTAGAAGCAATCAGTGTATTTTTCTGTCTGTTTGATTTATTCTGATCGTTTGAACGTGAAAACGTCATTAAAATCTAACAAACTGCTTCGTACGACTCGAAGATTTTTTTTTTATCCATGGGAAAAGCCAGGCATTAAAAGTGTCTTGAAGTTAAGTTTCAAAGGCCGGGAAATTGCGGGAGTAAAATTGAGTTTAGAGGAGTTTTTTTTGTCAGACTACACGGCGCGGCTGCAAGCATTTTTATGATATCCAGCTCGTCAGACTGTGATGTGAGGATGTTTGCACCCACTTTTAGTTTTGTAGATTAAAATCTAATCTGGCTTGCAAAAAAGACTCAAAAAGCAACGTTGTGAGTTGCACAGACTGGCAAATTCGGTGCATTTGATTCACTAAAATTTATTTAAGTTCATTCTGTCGGCTTGTGAATATGAATTCACAGTCATGGTGAATATGAATTCTTCTGGGATTTACAAGTCAAAACATTTTCGGTTGGAATTCGTATCGCAAACATTTTTAAATATTTGCTTTTTCGAATTTTTTTTTCTTCTTCCCCATTTGGGCATAATGCTATTTGGACAATGCAAAGAAATACGTCTAAGCCTCAGTACGCATATTTTTTGGTTTTCCGTTCACGTTTACATCATCGCAGGGCTTCCAGCCAACTTCAAGTAGGAAATACAGGAATTTTTGTTAAAAAAATAAGAGCTTTATAGGAAAATTAAACAAAATTTATAGGCGGTTTATACGAATTATCAGCATGGATGCGGTGGGAGAGTGTTCTATGTACTATTAGAAAACAAATGTTTTTTGTTGTCCTACAATACAATAAGATAAAAATCACTTTGGAGTGCACCAGACGGTCGGTACATGCTTCACTATATTAACTAGCGCTGCAGTACTTTTGTTGTCAAAGCTTGGTTTTGTTGTTGGTTAATCGACTTCGAGTAAAGGTAGTTTTCTCAGCCATTAAATGTGCACAAACAGAGCATTTAAGTAAGATGTAAGAGTAAGTTTTAATTTGTTGTCAACTCTGCCGATGGTTGCAGAATGAACTTATAGAAAGAGATCGTAGCCACTGATAAAAAGGTATTTTGTGTTGTACATGCGTAAATGGATCCTAATTAAAGTACTAATTTCAGATAAGATGTATATTGGGCGATAATAAGACGAAATCATGTTGGTTGTATTGGGCTCTTTGTTCTTTTCTTTATGTAATATGCTCTCTCCCATCACTTTCATTTAGTTGAATCTTCATTTAGTGGCTTTCTAACCATTGTTTAGATAGTCTGAATCAAATAGATCAACTGGTGTAATGTCAACTAAATTAACCATAGATTTTTAACCATAATCGTCTAGATCGTCGGAACCACTTATATCACCTGATCTATAACATCTACCCGCGTCTACTTCAACAGAATTCACTTTGTTGCTTTTTAACCATAATTGTCTAGATTTCTGGACCTCCTATATCACCTGATGTAACGTCGACATTAACTAAATTAATGTACGCCTGATTTTTAACTATAATCGTCTAGATCGTAACAACCAAACGACTGATGTATCGTCTAGGTCAACCGAATTCATTCCGTGGCGTTTTAACCACTATTGTCTAGATATCTGAAGCAACAAAATCACCTGATATAACGTCTACGTCAACCGAATTCATTTAGTAGCTTTTAACCGTTATCGTCTGGATCGTCTTAACCAACTAGATCAACTGATGCAACGTCAACGTCAACTGAAGTCATACAGTAGCGTTTTAATTATAATCGTATAGATGTCTGAAGCAACAATATCACTTGATCTAACGTCTACGGCAAC
>JAHWFP010060032.1:0-10623 GCA_023313725.1 Lithobius niger | reverse complement strand
ACCATTTGGAACAAAGATTATAAGTATAAAGGTTGAATTTCTCCGTCGGATCCTGAACCACAAAATGTTTTGAAAAATCTTAAATGATACATCTAATAATAATAATAATAATACTAATAATACTAAATTTATTACCAAAAATCTATTATTATTATATTATTATTATTACTATTATCATATATTATTATTATTATTATTATTATTATTATTATTATTATTATTATTATTATTAAAATAATAAATTTAATAATACTAAATTTTTTACTGAAAATCAGGATGGAATACTCAGTATCCGCTAACACCTGTCCTAAAAATTCTAATACAGGCAAACAATTGTCACAATTAAAAACAATTAAAACAATTATAAACAATTATAACTAATATATTAATATAGAAAAATATGAATGAAAGGTAGGTGGCTGCTAAAAAAATGTTAACATCACACTGTTGTAGTAAGTTAAAATCAGAAACACTTTAAAAATTTCAGAATATCTGTCTTTTTGTGACCACGTCTAAATTGCTGTATACTGGTGGCGGTTACCACCTTCGATAGTAGGGAGTTCCACGGATGCGCCACATGGTTTGAGAAAAAAGTACTTTCTGCATCTTTTTTACTGCTGCTAATGTTAGTTTAAATATATGACCTCTAGTATACCCATTGCCACGAATACAGAAAAAGAGCATTGGATCTAAATCAACAAGTCCACGTAAAATGGAAAAGGTAAGGCAAAGGTCAGCATGAAGTCGCCGCAGCTCCAAAGACTCAAGGCCAAGGTGGTTTAGTCGCTGCACATATGAGAGGTTATAGCATCCTGAAAGCTATTTCGTAAAAGATCTTTATACAGATTCGATATGTTTGATGTCTTTTAATAGATGAGGAGACCATACTTGCATATTCTAGAATAGGCCGCACATAAATGGTATAAGCTTTAATTAAAGTTGACACATCACGAGATATGAAACACCGTTTTAGCATGTATCCAATTCGCTTTGCCTGGAAACAACCTGATTACAGTGATTAGAGAAATTTTAGTCTGATGACAGGTATACTACAAGGTCCTTAATGCTAACTTCCGATTTAAGGTCATGGTTTTCAAGTGAATTTGTAGATTTGCAATTATTTTTACCAATTGGGAAAGTATGGCATTTTTGGACATTGATTGGTAGCTGCCATCTAGTGGACCACATGTTTGCATGTTCAATCGCTGTTTGGAGCAGAGTATGGACACTAGCAGTTGTAATTGACCTATAAATCTTAACATCATCAGCGAATTTAGGCATTTTTATGCCGTTAATGGTGGTTGTTAGGTCAGAACTGTAAATAAGGGGCCCAGTACAGATCCCTGTGGGACACCACACCTAACCGGCAAGTAGTTAGACAGAGAAGTTCCTAATTTAACCGCTTGGGATCTATTGCGAAGAAAATCTCTTATCCATAAGAATATAGTGTCCTCAATACCAACATTAAGCAGTTTTTTAAGTAGTTCGGAATGTACCACCGAGTCAAATGCTTACGCGAAATCAATACAGATTACATTAACCGGTGTGCAATTTTCCATTGATAATGTCCAGTCATTTAGACAAGTTAATAATCGAAGTGTTGTTGAGCGGCCTGGCAAAAAGCCAAATTGATCGCTTGGTACAAGGTTGAATTCATATAGATATTTCAGGATAGTATTTCTTGAATAATCCATTCAAGAATTCAACCGGGGACACACGTAAGTGAGATAGGACGGTAATTTAATGGTTCCGCAGTATTTCCTTTTTTATAAATTGGAGTCACCAGCAATCCAGTATAGTGCCCATATTTAATGATGTTTTTAGAATCCAATAGAAAACAATAGTCGATATAATTCTATAGCCACTGTCTTGTAAAAGGTAGAAGAAACCAATCGGGGCAAATTGCTGAGCTGTTTTTTAGGTTATTTAAATGTAAGAGAATAGTTTCCGGCATAAAGCAAATGGTTTCTGAAATATTTTGTTGGATTGGTATATTGTTTGACTGCACATCAAATGGATCAGTGTTATTATCATCACATACAAAATTATTGAAGAAGGTTAAATTAAGAGCATTAGTCTTGTCATTTTCTGATGTTATCAGTTTATTATTAAAGTTTAATGGTGGAATACCACTGGAAACCTTAGTTTAATGCCTAACGTATTTATAGAGGGAACTCATTGTTCTCTCATTAAGAATTTTTTGTTCTCTATTTATTTCGTAGCTTTTACACAGCTGTTTTAATTTAATATTACATGCCTTGTATAATTTAGCATTGATAGTACTTCTATCAAATTTTAGACTTTTCCAAATCTTCCTTTTTAGAGTCAATTGCTTTTTAATTTCTCTAGGTATTTTTGCACTACTATTTTACCGTTTTTTATAATACACAGTTGATTTGTTTACAAGGTCAGATATGATATTTGTAAATAGATTCCACTGGCTATCAACTGTATTGAGGTCTCTGAAACAAAAGTCCCAACAAATTTTATTTAACTTCACCCGTAGGCAATCAAAATTTAGTTTACTCTAGTAGTTTACTCTATTGTTGGTATCTGTTAGTTGACTAAAGTTAAGCTGAAAAGTCAACAGTTTTGTGGTTACTAGTACTGGAGTGTGCAACAGCATTAGTATCAAAGATAGCTCGTTCGTTATCAATCAATATGAGGTCATGAATGTTATTATTTCTGGTTGGCTTTGTAACTAACTGGTCAAGACCGAGGTCCAGAACACAGTCTAAGAAAATTTGTTGATTTGCATTTGATGTGCATCTGTTTCTCCAATCAATGTACATGTTCCATATCTGTGAAACATTAGAAATTCAAACTGATGAGCAGAAACCCGTTTCTTTGACAATGTTCAGTTACCCAATTACTCGCACCATGTTTAAATCTCCTACCCATTCTGTCAAAAGGCTGACGACAAATCGGATAAGCCACTGTCTTAGAACGTGGGTGTACACCAATATCCACAAGACTAAAGGAAAGCTTAACAAAAATGTTATGGAAAAACCGTGGTTTAATTTGCCACCATGCGGAAGTATGGCCTTGTCGGAAGTAGTGGTAAAATTAATGCCGTGTACGTCAGCAACGACACTCCCAGAACCGTAAAACTTTGGGTGTAACGTAGATAATGGTGTCGTCGAATCTAATATATTCGATGAAAAGTTTTCTGACAAAGACTTTATGAGTTTGATTTCTGAATAAATTAAAAACCATGGATATTCTAAATTAAGATTTTTTCGTTCCAAGCAAGAAATCCAAAAATCACCCATTTCTACCTTCGAACATCCTGATTATAGGACCAGCAAATTATGGGAAGACAAATTTACTGTTTAATTTTATCTGTAACGAGGGTTGGTTGGATTATGACAGATTATATGTGTATAGCAAAACTCTGTGCCAACAAAAATACCGTGCTTTACAGTCTATATTTTCCGAAACTGAGGGGGCTGTAGGGCAGAAGATAGCGAGTTTTTGTGACTCTCAAATCGATTTGATCCCTCCCAAGGAGTTGGATTCCAAGTTTCGTAATCTCGTGGTTTTTGACGATGTTCTTTTAGACAAGCAAAAAAATATAGAACGTTACTTTGCTCAAGGCCGACATTCTAATGCCGACGTTTTTTATTACAGTCAGTCTTACACCAGAATTCCCAAACAAGTGGTTAGAGATAATGCCAATTTATTAATCGTATTTCCCGTGGACAATTTAAATCTAAAACATTTGTATGAAAATCATGTCGTACCGAACATGGAACATGGAATTTTAAAACATTGTGTAGAACGTGTTGGGATGATCAATATGGGTTTTTATCGATTGACAAAACGTTAAACGAGAGATGTTATAAACTTTCATTTTCGTTCGTATATAAAAGAAGCCGAAAGAAAAAAGAACATGGAAACAAAACGTGAAATCGTAAAACTCAAAAAAACGTGTAAAGAAAAAAAATGTTGGATCAACGTTTGGACGAGCGAGTTTAAGAAGAATCTTTACAAGAGTTTTTGAAACCCGTTGTTAGTAATTTGAAACTAACCGTTGCAAAACCAACACCCGCAGCAAGTCCTTTGAAATTAGTTGCTGGGTTTTCCGTCTAAAAAATGAGCGAAACGTAAACGAATTATTACACCCGTAAAAACTTTTAAGGCCCGTATTCTGAACGCTGACTAAAACTCGTACTTGACTTGAAATGACGTCACACCTATTTAGTGCCATTCACCACCAGAACTTTGTTTGGATACATTTGGAAAAAATCGGGTGGTGAATGGCACTTAATAGGTGTGACGTCATTTGACTTGAAATGATGTCACACCTATTAAGTGCCATTCACCACCCTATTTCTTCCAAATGTATCCAAAAGAAGTTCTGATGGTGAATGGCACTAAATAGGTGTGACATCATTTCAAGTCGCGTACGAGATTTAGTCAGCGTTCAGAATACGGGCCTAAGTCAGAGGAAGAGGAGGATGAGGAAGGGTGGGAAACTGAGGGGACAATGCACGATACCGAAAAATTTGAATTGCCGACACCTCTCAGTTTTATCGACCATTCGACTCCACAAGATCCTTCCGTTTCTCCCAATGTATCCTAATATGCGCTCCGGGTCCATCTATGCGAACCAAATATGCGTCTACCAGTACACGGCCAAAAGTCACCCCAGTGTTTTCAGTAATTCAAAACAGACACGTTTCGACACCCCCAGAAATTCTAAATTATCCTACCCTGAGATCCTTGGATAGTCAGTTACCGGAACAAGTCATCGGACAAACGACTAAACATTTCCTGCTCAAATTTTTCGAAAATCCCAAAGAGACCGATCATGTCTTCAGACTGCAATATGACATGTACCGATTTCACACGTAATAAATAAAGCGTGCAGTGCCGCTCCGAACCGTGCATTTTGATTTCACACGTAATAAATAAAGTGAATGTGGCCGAACATGGCCGTGATTTTGAGCTCCAGCTTGGCCGGCGCGGTTTGGTACTGGACGGAGCGGAGCGGCTCGCTTTGATTATTACATGTGAAATCTGATGCGTGCCGTGCCGCGCTGCGTGGAAGTGACGAACGGCCTGCGACCCCATAATGCGAATCGCTGTTCACCCCCAAAACAATCTGACAATCTGATCACAGCAGACTACGAGTAATAAACATAGCTTTAAGCTTTAAGTTTTTGACTACCAAATTAAGAAAGCGTCAACAAATGTTTAAGCCTAAAGTCAGAATTTATGTGGAGGGAGAATTGGCCACAAAACCAAACGGAGACGACGTGCAAAAAGTGCTACCTATTTTCACCAAACACGTATTTCTTAATAGCATCGTGACTACCCATGCGAAAACCGATACTTGTGAAAAAAAGTTAATGAGGTTACGTAACGGTTACTTAAAGCTGACACAACCCTTTGAATGCAAACTTATTTCAACGGATGGCCTGGTTCTGAGAAAAGATTTTTTTAAATCTTTAAAAAAAACAGCAAATGGAAAAAAAAACAGCTGATTGAAAAAAAGGGTTGCGGAAAAAAACAAAGGAAAAAAGATCAAAAGACAAAAGCGGTAGGCAGGTTGTTCCTTGATGAAATTTTTAGCCAAGGCGACTAACCTGACCTAACCTAACAACAACAGAAAAAAACAAAACAAAAACGACAACATAATTTATTTTTTCCTTGAACAGTTTAGTCAGGGTTTTTTTCCGCACACGGGTAACATATTTTAGGGTAAAAAAATCAGATTAGAACAATGAAAATAGGTCTATCCAAAGCGTAATTTAATTATCTTTCATTTGGCACTACTCTTATCTTTCTAGGGGCCTTATTTCTGGAGGAATAGAAGGGCACAGAGATAAACAAACAGAACATTTTAATAGTGTGGATTCCTCTTATTTCTGCTGCTTATTTTCCTTCTGACGTATGGTTCTCTATTTTTTTTTTTACTTGTTGCCTATATTGTCGCCAAAAAACGTTTTTCGCTACAAAAACAATTGAGGTAACGTTTTGGTAAAAAAAAATAAGTTTAAACCGTTTTTATGAACTTAAAATGCCAAACTTTGCCATAAATTTTTTTTACCAGGCAACTAACCTAACCTAAACTAACAACAACAGGAAAAACAAAACAAAAACAACAGTTATCTTTATTTCTTCCTTAAACATTTTTTTCCAAGTTTTATTTTTTTTACCCGCACACGGGTGAGGTGGCCAAACGAACAGTGCCCATTCAACATTTGCCGAAGTATCACTTCGGTCTGCTTTAATTTCCGTAGTTGGGTTCCAAGCTTGACCGTCAGAGGATGGTCGAAAAACGTGGCTGGCCACGTTTTGGTATTTATTACGTTCGAAATCAAGTTGCGCTCGGAACGTGGCTGTGGTGCAGAGCGGCTTGGAGCGGCACGGAACGGTACGGCCACAACACGCTACGAATTATTACGTGTGAAATCGGTAATGAAACTGGAGAAATGAGCATTGCTGATAAACCCGTAAAAATTCGAGAATGACATAACGGACGGTGGTAATCAGTATGTGGGAGGACGAGGACTTTGGAATTTGCTGGTTTTTAAGGATTTGAAAGAAACTTCATATTCTTCAGATGTCAAGGCATCCTACGCATCTCTTTTGAAAAATACCAATGCCATCTATCAAAACAATGATCCGGGTACTCGAAAACCCAAGTCTAATCGCGGTGCCAAGTATGCTTCGATAATAGCACCTATTTGGGAGGATATGAAAACGAAGAAAAAGGGGACTGGTTTGGTAAAAAAAATCTGGGTATGCTAGAACGGTGGATTACAAGTGCTACGACGATCCTAACGACCTGGTCAGCAGATTGAGGCTTTTGTACGGATCCACAGCGTAGGACACGATGGTCACAGGAACAAGATGTAGAAATTTTATCAGAATTGGAACAACGACACGTCATCAGCGCTCGTGAAAAACATCGCTTATCAGAATTTAGTTTTACGATAAAAAAAATGTTTGTATAGTAAAAAAGAAAAGTGATCTACAGGGTGTTTCAGAAAAACGCTACACGTCGATGTCGAATTTTTCTGAGTGCAACAACCATTCCCCGTCGCTATAACCCTTATCCATGACGTCAGTAACGAAATCATGAAAGTTATTCCTAACCTCAGGAAAGAAAGCTTTTATTTGCTTTTCAAATAAGAATGCAAAAGGTAACAAAAGCATGTGACCACCCTGGTTGGTGGGGGGTGTGTGCAAAACAAACAATATAATAAAAGCCCATAATTAGATTTCAAGTAAAAAGAAGAAAAAAAAATGTATTTGGCCATCAAGTCAAATAGCTAAATAAAGGCTTTTACAGTATTTGGATTTCAAATAAAAACGCAAAAGGAAAAAACGCATGTAGTAAGGGGGAGGGGGGACCAACACAACAATAAAAGCCCATAATTAGATTTCAAGTCAGAAGAAAGGAAAATTTATATGGCCATCAAACAAAATAGCTAAATAAAGGCTTTTGCAGTATTTGGATTTCAAATAAAAACTCAAAGAAAAAACGGATATGACAACCCTGGTTGGTGATAATGAGGAGGGGGGGGGGGACCAAAACAAACAATTAAAGCCCATAATTAGATTTCAAGTAAGAAGAAGAAGGAAAAAATCTATGTAATTAGCTAAATAAAGGCTATGACAGTATTTGGATTCCAAATAAAAATGCAAAAAGAACAAATGCATGTGGTAACCCTGGTTGGTGGGGAGGGGGAACCAAAACAAACAATATGTGCATTTATTTTTTAATTTCAAATATAGAGCAAATATAAAGTATTTATTTGGTCTTCAAATAAAATAGCTAAAATAAATGCATTTACAGTATTTGGATTTCAAATAACAATTCGCAAAAAGAACGTATCCACGCCTTAAACGAAAGATGATCAATATCGACGAATTCAGTTCTGTGAAGATTTCCTAGATTTCAAATAATGATAAAGTAAAAGAAAAGCGCATGTGGAACCCTGTGGGGGGGGGGGTGGGGGTGAGGACTTTGCCACGGTCCCCTGTCCCATTGTCGGGCCAGATAGGGTAACCTCTAGAAGGCTGACGTTTGACATTTTGTTTCAAACCAGTTATAACGTAAATTAAGTCCATCATTAAGATTTAGAGACGAAGAAAGATGTTCCAGGTGATGAATCGCGAACGAAGGCGCTCGAACTGTCCTCCTCCAGCAACGATGCACTCACCACATCTGCTTTCCACACCTAAGCATATTCTCCTGCATAAGTCAAGAGTAAATGTCTCAAATGCAGCAGTAATGAGAACCTGCAGTGTTGCAATTTCCTGGGCTGGTTGAATGTACACCAAATTCCGTACTATTCCCCACACAGTAAAGTCCATATAGGCATCAGATCGCACGAACACGCGGGCCATTCCATTGCACCTCTTCTACCAATCTAGCTGTTGGGAAATTGGTCATCAAGAAGGTCTCGTACCTGTGTTGCATAGTGCGGTGATGCACCATCTTGTTGGAAAATAATATCTGCGGGACACTTTTCCCGTGCAGCTGGCAGAGTCCTGTCTTCTAGCAGCTGACAATATACTGCACCGTTGATTGTTCCATCAAAGAAGAATGGTCCAATGACCCCCTAGCACATATACCTCTCCAAACATTGATGCCAGGTGACGGTGTGAATGCCGCCATAGTGATGTGTGGGTTGTCATCACTGTAAAGTTTGCAGTTGTGATGACTAACTCTGCCATTCAGATGAAACTTGGCTTATCGGAGTACAATATCCGTTCCACGTTCTGTGGATCATCTGCAATGAAATCTAGGAATTCCTTGCAGAACTGAAAGCGTCGATCGTGATCATCTTCGTATAAGGCGTGGATATGCCGTGGACGGTACACCTTCAAGCCCATAATCAGCCTATTAACTGAAGTATAAGATCTTATCCGTTTCCCGAGTGCTGAGCTCTAACAATAACGAGGGCACGCAACGCCCGAGGTATTGTTGGGCTCAGCATGAGGGAACGGGCAAGATCCTATTTCTCAACCGCTTTTGCCTTCTTTGCATGATCCGTCATTGTTATCACGCGTTGACTTATTGTTACATGTGCACTAGTGCTAACGATAGTTAAGCCGCATACAAACGTTTTGTGAATATATGATGGTGGCTGCGTTTGATGTTTTGCACGGTAACCAAACCACTGACAAAATAAGATAAATGCAGCGAATGTCAACAATGAACAATTAAAGAAACATTCATGGTGCCACATTGCATTTCTTACAACTGTGTTATGTTGTGATGAATTTTAATTCCGGAATACGAAAGTTTCGTAGTTTTCTTGTTTAGGTTACAGCGTACTTCTGAATTTTAATAATTCTTGAATACGAAAGCTTCGTGCTTTTTATTTTGGTTGTTGGATGTATTTGATCTGTGTTTAATCATCATTGATAAAATTACGAAAGGAGATTCGTGTTGTTGGGGTTTATGCCGTATTTGTGACAGATGTAAAACGAAAAAGAAAAGGAGTGCTGAGATATCCCAGCACCCAAACAGAAAACCATTGTTGCGATCCTACACTGTTCCATGGTTACAAGACTGTGGAGAAGAAGAAAGTGGTTGAGAAGGAAGTGACACACCCGTTTGTCGTTCCAACTGACGCTGGGGCGTCGTTGGTTCATCAAGCAACGCGTAGTGGATCTCGGCGACATTTTCAATTGTTCGTGCTGTTCGCTTACGGCCAGAATGGCTCTTATGTTGATTTTCCACAGAACCTGTGGTTTCAAATTTTTTCCACCAAATGTGCCACTGTAGACCGCCATGGAGGTGGCTGAAGATACGTAGCCTGCCACCTCACCAAAACATCTGATATTATATCGTTTTGGTAATATCATTTGATACGTTGGTGTAGGTTCATGCATAGCATGTCGTTATGAAATACAAAAAGAACAAGTGGTATCAAATGAAGCGAATACAAAAAGAACAAACTGTATCGAATGATACGTGTGAGGTTGTATGCACCTAACTACTGTCACGTCTAAGTGTACGGCCCCACCCACAGTATACTACACATCACACTATAGTGCATGCCCTGTGGACATCAGGTCACATGACTCACCAACTTTGCGTGCAACGGCAGTTCAGTTGAAGGGCAACATGCAACATTAACCAAGGTTACTAAATCGGTAATTAAACTCACCCAATTACAGTAAGTACAGTACTGTAAACTGGAAACTCCAATCAGATAACGTTACTACGCCTTTTGTGCAGTAAGTGGTGCGGCGATTAGATGTGAATACTGGATAGTTGTTAATTCAGTATGTAAATTGGGCGCAGGGCCGTAGCCAACACCCCCGCAGCCCCCGCACATGCTGGGGTTTTGCCTACTGGGCCGAAGAGCACGAAACACGACGAGGCCTTTATAGTGAACTATAGCGTTGATTTTTCTTTACAAACTCGTGCTAAGTTCAGTTCCAGAGAACCATGTAGTGTAGAAAGGTTAAGGTTTCAAAGGAAAGAGAATTCGTTCTAGTTCCTGTAGGCCTAAGCGATGTGAAAATGGCCTGTTTATGTATAAAGCTTACAGTTTCGAAGCAGTTAATGATTACGTTTAAAATTTATTTGCCAGCTAACAACAAGATTGTAATCCCAACACGATAAAATGGTTACATTATTTCGAAACAAGA
>JAHWFP010060030.1:0-11043 GCA_023313725.1 Lithobius niger | reverse complement strand
TTTGCTAGTTTGGAGTAACTGGAACACTTTTGGTACTGCATAAAAAGTGATAATGAACGAAAGACGAAGTAAATCATCCGTACCATCTGTATTTAAAAGAATTTTCCGACCGACCGACCTTATTTTTTTAAACTGCGTAACGCAAACCAATGTTTTTTGTTTGGCCTAATTATGAAGAAAACATTCTTTTGCCGCTAGCAACTCGTTTCAGCTAACTTAACGCTCCTTTTGTCGTTTCAGTTCTGAAAATCACTGCGAAAACATGGGCAAATGACTATTTTTAAAAAGAATTTTAAAACATGTTAAAATGCTACTCGCAGCCATAGCCCTTCTGCGAGAAGAAGGCGCAGCAAGAAAACCTGATTTCAACCAGAACATTAGTAAGCGGAAATTATAGCTGGCCGGGACAAGTGTTTGATTGGGGTTTCAGATTTGTGTTTAGCCGTAGCGAGAGGCACGTAATTTGGCGAGAAAAAAATGGACCATTATTTTCGTTAACCTTGAATTACCCTAAGTTGCAGTTTTTACAGGAAAAGTCCAAAAAAAAAAAAGAACACCAAAAAGTTCGCTTAAATTCACTTCAAGGACACCCACTGTCGAAAATTTGCAGGACGAAGTAGGTGTCCTTGAAGTGAATGTAAGCAAACTTTTTGTTCTTTTTATGACGAAAATGACGGTCAGTTTTTTTTTCAAATTATGTGCCTCGCTCGCGCTACTGAGCTTGCTGCGGCTAAACACATCATCAGAAACCCCCAACCAAAAACTAATCCCGGCCGGCAATAATTTCCGTTTACTAATGTGCTGGTCGAAATCGGGTTTTCTTGTTGTGCTTTCTTCTCGCTAAGGGTGCCTGTACCGTTTTAAATTGTTTTAATAATACTTTTTAAAATTAAATAAGCATTTGCCCACTTTTTCGTGTGATTTTCTGAACCGGAACGGCAAAAGTATGTTTTCTGCATAATTACCCTCAGAATTGTCATGACATTCCATACCAATAACGAGTTGGCGAACATTGGTCTTGTTATTCAATTTACTCTGGCTGCAGTAAGAGTACCGTAAATTATGTATTAGACACCCAGGCAAAGCAAATGCCCATCCCCCCCTCAAATGCTTTTAAGGTCAAAATTGTGAAATAATTTTGTCGACACCCACCTCTTGAGAATTGTCAATTTCCTATGGCAAAATTAGTGGAAAGCTTCATACGTTTTGACAAAATCAATGTTTCTGCCCCTTAAATCTTTGTTTTTCAGCAGCAAAATTAACTATAAAAAAAATCAACTTATAATAAAAGCTTATGAAACCTTTAGAAAAATCAACTTTAATCCAAGGGAATGTTAGTAACCAAGGAAAAATCTACGATATTAGCCTATATGGTCAATCAGTGATGTGCGTGATCTGGATTCATTCGAGCGAAAACTCATTGCTTTTATTCTCATTTATTCACAAATTTAGTTTATTATTAGATCTATCTCCCTTCCAGTACTGTAACATAATTCGTTTAAAGCTAGGGTTGTAAAAACCGTCACTTTTTATAAAACAAAAAACCTATCTGGCAACGGTTATTTAAACGAGTTTAGGCCTACAGTTGCCAACACATTCATTTTCTTGTTTTTTTTCTTTCGAGCTAAATGATTTTGCGCATTAACTCTAACCTGTGTAGCCTAAATGTTACAAATGCTATACTCAACGGGTCGTATTATATGCCAGAGTTTAGAAAAAATGTAGGGGGTCGGCCGATATGACTTTTTACCTATACGATACGATACCGATGAAGGGTAAACCGATCCGATACGATGCCGATGTCGATACCGATAATAATAATAAATCACGACTAAAAGTTTAAATTACATTCAAAAATTACAACTTCGGTTCTGATTTAGCATGGGTTCCAACTGTTGAGATTATTCAAAAGATTCTGTTCGGCATCAAGAGCATCTTTCCTCTTATTCCTACTTATGACTTCAGTACATTCATCTTCTCGGTTAGATTTTAGTTGGTGGTTGTAAAACTTAGAGCACTGGAACTGTCACGTGCTATATTTTCATTACAAACTGAGCAAATGGCTTTGCTTTTTTGAATTGGTTATTGTTTTGCCGCGTTTGGTGTCAGTTTTGCAGGGAAGACAGTTCCGTTTCTTGGCACAACAAATATCTGTGTCGGAAGCCTTATATTGGGCCGATACCGATATGGTAAAAATACCGATACCGATATCATTATCGGTCTATCCCTAAAAAAAAATTTTTTTTTTAAACTCTTTTCAGCATTTAATGGGGTTTTATTTACATACTTAGTTTTATTTATTAAAGGGCATTACAAGTTTATCCAAAACTGAATGTTAATGCTGGGCCATACATCAGTTGTATCAGCCCAATCTGTATGTTTCCCCGAATATAAGAGTAGCATTTTTGGGCTCGCTTATTCCAAAGAAATAAATGGCTGAAGGTAACCTATAAGCCAGTGGACTTAGCAAGCCTTTCATAAGGCTTGGGCTTACATTTATTAGTTTGTATTAGGGATGTGCCGATTATCGGATTTGTATCGGTACTGCCAGTTATCGGAGACAATTCCGATATATCGGTACCGCCGATGTCCACCTCCGATGTGCCGATACACCTTATTGGATCAAATATACGCCACACTTTTTTTCGATGTATACGGAAACTGCCATAACTTGGCTGAATATTGACCGATTTTGACTTTCAAATACACCATTTTAACCCTTTTTTCGCCAGCTTTCCAATGGTGCAAACCACAAGTCGTTAGCTCGACCCATTCTGAAGTTATGTATTAAAAACCATTTAACTTAGTTTTAAACAAACGTCGCCTTCAAATAGATGAAAAACTGCTGCTTACTGATATTTTAGGACTAATGTATCAGAGTGCTCATCTGTTCATTAATTAATATCAACATTTTCACATGTTTAGATTTTTACATCTTTACAATTGTGTAGAAAATGTTTGGCTGCATGCCCTTTTTTGGGGTAAAGTCTGGAGAAAATGGCTGCAGGGGAAAAAAGCTTTGTATTAAATTTTTAAAATTTTCTTGCTATTTTTATGAGGCTATGTTAAATACAAGTTTTTTCGTGTAGTACATCGGCAGCATAAACTGTATCACACTTTCATTTTTTGCCAAATAATCATTATTTAGTGTTATATCGACAGTTACAGTATTCTGTTTTGACAGCAATCGGTATCGGTACAACGGCACTTCTCTAGTTTGTATAGCCTACTAGTAAACTTACCTGGTAGGCTACGAGATTTGAAGCCCAAAATTGTAATAACATCTTCAATTTTGGACTGCTTACTAAGGCCAATTTCGAAATACATTTAGTTTTTGCTATATAACCCCAAAACTAATTGAGCAATGGTTTAGAGTCCTTGAACAGCTGTCTGAAAAACTATTAGTGGTGTATTGAAACATCAAAATTTGACCGAGTTATGGATTTGCATGCAAGTGTAAGACCGCGCTGCTATTTTCATGCATTAATTTGAAGGGGAAAAAAGCACCGTTTTATTTGGGAAAATAATGGTATTTTTATCGATTTATCTCCAATTTGCTGCCCTTTAGATCTGGGCCTAAACGTACTGTTAAACAGAATCTAGCACTGCTGAATTAAAACAATGAATATGGAAAAAAATAATAAATTAATTAAGTATTTGAAAACTGAATATATTCGTAGGCACATTCGTCACATAGCGTAAGGCCGGGGGAAAAAAATTGCTTGGTTCTCGGGCGCGGGCGGGTCCCCAAAAATCGTGTGGGTCAATCGCTTTTTATTTCATTCGTCTTACGTCGTTTTCCGTGGAGTGAGGCACTAACGAAATATTTATTCTTGCGTAAACTATTGGACACAATTATTTCAACTTATTACAAGCACACAACATATATTCATTAAAGTGCACAGAAAAAGGACAAATGGCTTTAATAGTTTCGGAGAACCGGTTTTTTTTTTTTTTAATTACGGGCAGTAATGAAAATCGAAAATCTCCGTGTTGACAAAACGCGACCGAAAGTCGGCGTTAGTAAGGCTAAAAATTGTTGTTCACACCTGAAGCAATAGTGTGAAGGTTTATAGGCTCCTTTTCCATTTTAGTTTTGCATCGTGGCTGCCGATTTAATTTTTTAATGCAGTAAAACATCTTTCTTGTGATTCGCAATGATGAACTAAAACAAGTGCTCGTAAGTGGTCAAGCGCTCACGTGAAATCCGAACCAATCGGCGCCATCCATGTTGAAATCGTGCATCAGCCAATGAGAGCACGTAAAATCGGTAGAAGACGTGCGCTGGACTCGTCAAACGACAAAATCTCGGAAAATTCTTCAAATATGGTAAAACAATTTTTGAAGACGGTTCGTTCATCTTCAGAAGTAAGACAAAGTTTCACGTTGGATTCTTAAACAATCGGTTGCAAAATTAGAATCTCGCTCCAGAGTGACTTGGCCACTGATCTCTAGTCTCTACGAGCTATTTGCTGCACATGGGTGACACGAGGTTCGACCCATGACTGATGTTCAGTGGGAGTTCCACCCATATGCGGCAAGTAGCTCTTCATCAGTGGCCGAGTCATGCTGGAGTGAGATTGGAATTTGCAACTGACTGTTTATGGTTTAAGAATCATTTAACTTTTTTCCTACGTTTTTTTCGCCTTACTTCTGACGACGTCAGCGGACTGTCTTTGAAAATTTAAAGAGACTTGGTTAGAAGTCTTAGTGATGGTGTATGTGTTTGCAATTTTTATATTTGAAGAATTTTCGAAAAGACATTGTATTAATGCTAGATTGAATCCAGATTACGTACATGAGTGACTGCATTATTGCTGACTTCCGTGATAGAAAACTTTTCTGGACAGAAGTTCTTTTTGCACCCCAGCCGATCTTAACCGATCATTAAACAAAACCGTTTGATACCAAATCCCGATTACGGATTCCAATTCACCAAAAAGTCTACTACTGAAGCATGTATTTAAAAAAATTCCTTTTGAAATCTTTGCCCGAATAGATGCACACAATTACTTTTAAAATACTGTATTAGCTTAAAAGATTATGTATGCTAAAGAGAGTTTTCAATTTTTAATACAAAGCTTAAATCGGTTGGCTCGTTCGGAGCGAGCCGGTCCAATACTAACAAATTTTAAAAATCGTCGGAAACACCAGGTACTATTAACTTGTTGCAGCTAAAATGAAATTTTTATAAACCAATCTGTGTATAAAGAACCATGTGCAAGTTTGAAGTTTCTATCAAATTCTTGTGCTTTTCCATATACATTAAAATTTTCTTTAGTGCAACTGCAACACCCCCTGTAATCTTTAACATTTTCTCTTTTAACATCTAAACCGAGATAGCAATTTAGGGTTTGGGCCGTCCATTGGAAAGTTAGCGAAATTCCTTCAGAATGGTTTATTCAAACATCAAAATAGGTCTGGAAGCGAAAATATCGTCAGTTTTGTTTTATTACCGATCCTAATTTCTACAAATGCTGCAAATGTCTTTCATTGATCGGGACCGACCCAGCCTAGCCTTAGAAAATACACTTGTTTTTAACGCCTACCCCCAATTTGAAACAAATTAATTTTACAAACCCATGGGTGTTAAAAATATACAATTTATTAGGGATAGACCGATATTAATATCGGTATTGGTATTTACAGATATTATCGGATCTGTATCGGTGTTTTTTTACCGATATTTTAGCCAATACGACCAACTTCCGTGCGCGCTGGCTACGCCACCTAGCTTAAGAGAAACCTTTCCTGCATAGCATCGCTTGTATCCCATGACGTCATCTGCACAGCAGCTTAGTGAATTCAACGCATGTGCATTGCCAGATTCAGGGTGGCGTCTTGGGATTAGGCCTATCTGCAGTGTAAGTTGGGTTGTTTTTTTTTTTTTTTACAGTCGAAGGTACACCTGTGGATGGATCTGACACAACTGATAAAAAAAAAATTAGAAATTTACTTTTCTTGCACACCAGTTTCATAATGATGAAATACGAGTTTGACTTCCTGACCCATTGATTTTTTTTTTTTTTAAATCGGTATCTGTATCGGATTGGCCTGTGGGGAAAAAATCTGTTATCGGTCGATCCCTACAATTTATGCTACATGATTTAACCTGCAGGGGTCGTAGAGTTCCTACTTTTTTTTTCTAATTCCTTATTTTCCTACTTTTTTCCTGTTTTCAGATGCTTTCCTACTTTTTTTCACCCTTGCTTATTTTGTGTGTAAATTTAAGTGTAAATTAATAAAATAACGTATAAAAATATTTGAGTTCAATACGTAAGGCACGAACTTCATTGGTGTACTCGGTCCCTGAATTGTTTTCAACATAACGAGGCGTTTTGCGCGTGTGAGTTGAAAAGCATCACTTCCGGTTTCTTATCTTGCGCGACGGTTTCGTTTTCACAAGTCTACCGTCAACGTGCAAGCATAAATTGTTGAATAAGTACTTAGCCTACTATTATGTTTCCATTGTTTAAATTTAGTAGTAGCTAGCTCGATAACGATGAATGAGTATTAAAAACCCTTCTGTATAATTACGTCACCATGTAATGTACGTTGAGCTTGCTTAGCCAGCTCCAATAGAATGGTTTCGTCACACATTTGGTTATTTCCAGTTTGGCGTCGACAACGAGAGAATATTCGGAAAGTTAATTAGCTACAATTGCGTGCAGCAGCTTTTCATGTACTGCTAGTAAAATAAAAAATATATCACTGCTGTTGGGTATGTTATAGTGGACACTGCCTCTGCTCATTTTTCCTTAAATCATCGCTGGTCGAAATTTGTTAAGTTGATCTTGGGTCCTACAACAAAGATTTAAAACGCGGTACTGCAACGTTAAATTGTCACGGATTTTAACATTCTAATAGACCATTTTAACCAGTAGCATGCACAGACCAACTAGAGGGCAGGGGCAACGTTTGTAAAAAGGTATTGTTTGTAAAGGCACGCTGAGGTATTGTTTCTGTAGACTTTTTTTTTTTTACATTTTTCTAAGCTTGTCTCTTTTTTACCATTTTATGCCCCTATGCCCCTTTCCTGGCCTTCTTTTTGCCCTTTCTAGGTCTCTAGGCCCTTTCTCTGGTTGCAGCACCAGCGTCTATCGGGTCAGAAAACCAAAATACGACATTTTTTTTTTTTACAAAAAGAGTAAAAAGGGCATTTTTTCGAAAAGAGCAGGGGCTATGCCCTTCCCTCTGCACCTTGCCCCCCTCCTGTGCACACCAGATTTTAACCAGCTCGAAACGAGCTTTCGTATGGCTTAGGCCCTACACTTTAAGACTATCTCAAATGACTTTGGAGTTAGGCTTTGTACCCAAAACTAAACATCAAATGTAAGATGAGGAATTGTACAACAAGTTACAAATCTTTTAAAATGTTCAGAAAAAAGTGTAGGTGTGTACAAAATTCTTGTCTCAAATACGAGCATGTGAGACTTGTCTGGCGGTGGTTCTCTGCATGCATTTTCTCTTTCCCCCCCCCCAGAAAAAAAAACTAGAGCCATCGCTGTATATCATGAAGAGCTACCTTTTTACATCTGCTGCCACGGGATCAAGTTATTAAAAGAGATTTTTGTTAAATTGGATTTGGTAGCCTAGATTGAAGAATGCTCTTGAAACGAGTAAGCTTTTATAACATTTACTGTTATTAAGCCCTGATATTATGCCGAGGGGTTCCTTATATTTACCTACTTTTTAGTGAAAAATTCCTTATCTCCTACTTTTTCCTCCCTAAAACCCGCTACGACCCCTGAACCTGTCTTGATTTTTTGGAAAGAGTCGTTAACTTTTGCTAACACAATGTACTATTTTGCATCCTCATTACTGTTCAAAGGTACAGTTTAAGAAAAATTGCGTCCATCACTTCGCTTGTAAACTCTTGGCGCACCAGCAGCCATCTTGTCCCTCAAGGTACGGATGGGTCGGTTTAGAAGTGCTGGTTAGGTTTTTTTTTTTGGCTAAACCTGGGTATTTTAGAATTAAATAAGTTTTTTCTTTAGTAGTGCACATTTTGAGTTTTAGTTAGGCCTACTCTAAAAACACAGCTACGGTACTCTACTTGCATGGGGAACACACTGTTGCCGAATAAGGAATAACGATTGCGTGTACCATTTGTAATTGAGTCAAATAGTCTGTGTGAAGGTGCATTTGGCATCAAAGCCAGCACTATCAGCTAAAATACCCCGAGTGCGTCTATGAAATAAATAATTTGTAGTTTTAGTATGCAACTTCTTCCAGATTTAATTTCCCGAGACCGAACGTTGTTGGAAAGGAGATAAATCTAAAATGCACAAATTATACATTTCATAGAAGCACGAGTGGGTAATTTCATTTTAGTTTCAATTTACGAAATGATTTTGATTTACAATGTTTACGATGTTTAACTCCCCCATCACATTTCGATAACCAAACTGTAATTTTGTTTGCTAGGTGCAGGTGTTTCGCATGAGGTCTAAATGGAATTTTAATACCAATGATACATCTCGTTAAGCGTATACTAACCGAAAAGCACCTTCGTGTTCCCGTGAAAGTCCCAAGATTCACAAAAGTTCTGGCATAACTAATCCGAACACTGCCGAGAATTGGCTTTGTGTTTCCGTAAACTTTCGATGATAACGAATATTGTCATTTGGCTGAATACCAGTATGATTTCATAAATTCTCTAATATTGACATAATGAGAATTACAGCAAAATCACGTCCCAGGGGTCGAATTTCCAAATTTTAATCCGGGTGCAAATTTGCACCCCAAATCTGTTACTGGGTGCAAAAAAATTCTTCGGAGTGCAAAACCAAAATGTAAACCAACACTGCGGTCTCCTGTTCAGCATCTCAATAATATCTACTGTTTTCCTGCATTTTGCTTAAAACTGACTAATTTCGCTATTTAACTGAAAAATCGATAGTACACATAGTTTAATCAAAAGTAGTAAAAAATTAAGTTAAACTTCTTTGAAAGGAATGGTGCCACAGCAAATCTAATTCCAAGCTGTTTAAAATGCCGCAAACCGCAAGTCTGTAGCTGGTGCAGTTCAAAAGTTATGGAAAATTCAACTTGGGTGTGCAATTTTGCACTCCAAGAGTTGCTTCTGGAGTGCAAAGTGCAATTTGACCCTGTGCATCCGAATATTTCCACCCCTGACTTCTCTAAATTAAATAGACTGCGGATGTATGGTTTGAACAGTTAAACCTCTTTATAAAGATAGTCCATGGGAGTTAGCAAACAGAATGTTATATCAGGTTTATTGTTATAAACGACCAGTTTTGCATGAATTGTTGCTTGAAGAGCTTTAAAAACACCATTGTATAAAAGGTTAATTGTTGTAAGAGGTATTGTTATAACAGGGTTTAACTGTATAGCATAATGGCTGCGATTGCATTGGGTCAATAGATTCACATTCCTGCTTAAGCAGGAAACACGCTTAGAGGCGGGCCTTCTATTTCTTGGAGGCTACGCACGCGCTTCGTTCAAATCGGCGTCGGACAATGCACTGGGACGTAAGTAGTAGCCTAAATATATTTTTTCTTAATCGCCTGAAGAAATTTCAACATTTTTTTTTCCAAATTGTCTAATTTTGTGGAAATTGTGGACCGTTTTTTGCTATTTTGGGAAGTGTGTAAAGTATGGAGTCTGCTGTAAAATGTGAAACTATGGTTTGTTTGCTGGCGACCAATCAGAAACTAGTAACGCTTCGATCTGTATAATTAGTAAGGCTTGGCCGATACCGGTATCTGCCAACGTTTTGGTCAGATATCAGTTTTTGCGATATCTTCGCCAAAAATTGTCCATTTTTGATGTTCCAGTTCACCATTTTAACAGTTTTTCAAGAGCTTTCCAATGGTGCTAATTCAGAGCGATGTCTTCAGTCGTTATCAAATTATTTAACTAAAACCAAAAACAGGTTCCGAAAAACGCACTTCACTGCAAGATGCTTGCTCATCGAGCTTTGAGATTCGTAATTTTTCATTAAATTTTGTTTCTGAATATGGAAGAAACATTAACTTTACTGGAAGTAATGCATTGAAGTATCAGTATCGGTGATGTAGCATCGGACCGTATCGAATCGGTTCGGTCAAAGTTGGTATCTGCCGAGCATTAATAATTAGTTAATTACTGAAACGGAAAGCTTTGTTGTGGTTTTTTCAGTGCAAGTTAGCATGATGTTCGATTTTTGGCAAGAAAACAAAATTCTCAATAAAATAAACTTATCAGGAAAAATACAGTTACTACGAATACTGTGAAATCAAATTCTCTGGCCATATTTCCGACCAAATATCGCTCGCTTTCACACTCTAGATTGTCCAAATACTTGCAAATTTTCAATTGCCTCCAGCGATCTGAGAGTTGTTTCTTGTTTACATGTTTTCGTTCCACTTCACTGTCAGATTGTTTTCGAAACCGCCACAGTGCCAAGCCTCAGGCTTTAGCAAGGGTGTTCTGCTTCACTCGGCCCACTCTATTCATGAGACCGATCGTTGTAAAGCAGTTTCCACTTTGCTTCCAGTTTTTGCTCAAGATCTTGACCTACAACTCCTACGAGGTAAGTGACATTAGGATTCGTAGGGCCCTGTAGCTTCAGGAGTTTCACATTTTTTCTCATGCAGTTGAATTGCAACAGACTCGAGGCACCTCAGGTGGTTGTCCCATTTTGAATTCGACCTGATAAGCGTCTCAGCGTGATTCCATACGATTTCATGCTTAGTGTCAGTGTAATGGACTGTAATGCCATTGTCATTAGCTTCATTCCTTCATGCTGAGTTTGGAAATCGCATTTATTGGCAGGTTAGAGGAGCCCCCATGGGCTACTCTAGTTCTCCAATAATCGCGAAGAAGGTATTGCAACATCTCGACGAGATGATTCTTGGAGCAGGACTGGGAGTTAAGAGTGTGGAGGAGGTTTGTCGACGACATCTACATGGTTCCGAAAAAGAATAAACTGGGAGAAGTCACGACAAAGCTAAACAACTGGCGTCCCGATATTAAAATGACTGGAAGAGGCGAAGAAGGAACATGCCGTTTCTGGGTTTAAAGATCACCCATAGCGGA
>JAHWFP010060027.1:303621-342758 GCA_023313725.1 Lithobius niger | reverse complement strand
CCCCCCCCCCCCCCAACAAAAAATTGGTTTTTATTAAATACCAAAGTTTAACTTACATCTACTGGGCAACGCATACAATCAAAAAGAGAAAAAAGTGCCAATATGTTTAGATTTCAACCTCCTTCCCCTTCCTCCACTCGCAAATGGACAATCCAAAAGGCACGGGCCATTCCCACTACAACGAAGCTGGGAAGGAAGGGGTGAGAAATAGTGGCGACTGACTTGGGACTCGGAAAATAAAAAACTAACTAAAAACACGTACAGTACATAGAATTTTTTGGGGTGAATGTTCGAATGAGGCATATAATATTCAATATGGTCTTACCAAACGAATATTCGAACATTCGTCCCACCTCTACTTTTAAAAATTTTAAAAGGAATTTAAAAAAAAGTATTTCTCGCCACACTGCAAACACAACTTTCTCCGAGTACGCAACCACGATGTTGCTTATTACGATGACATCACGGGGCGTAGCAAGCATCCGTTAGACAGATAGAGAGGAATGCATCTGCATACACGACAGACAGAGAGAGCAAGAGACGGAGCTATAACGGAGCGGTAGAAGAGAAACAGCCAGATCTCGGCCACTGAACGCTTTGGGAGTAAGGTGTAGCATGACATAACGCGGTAAAAGGACATTTTACTCCAAAAAAATTACTTGTTAAGCAGTCAAATTCGACAACTACAGGCAAACAACAAAGGTTGTTAAAAGCTTTTATTTCGTAATTGTATTATGGTGTATTGTTAGAAAGTGCCTTGATTAGTCTGCAGAGAAGGCATTTTTATCTACTATGTACGTCGCGCCTTTACTGCCGCTGTTGATTCATTCACTAATTCGCGTATGTTAGTAGGCATAGTATGGATTACACACCATATATTTGTTCCGTGCCTAGCTTAGTGAAACCTGGATGCTGACTACTCTTGCTGGGATTTTTCCTCACAATTTGGCGCCGCGCGTAGCGAACACGATCAGTTTTTTTAGCAAAAAACTGTTAGGGTCGCAAGGAACAGTTAGGGTCGGTCGGGTACCACGAACTAGATTTCTGCTCTCGCATCTTCAAAGAACTGTTTAGAGCCTTGATAGCAACGTGGATATTACACTAAAGAAACGTCATGATATACCTACCCTTTTCTTCTATGAAGTTATTTGAAAAGTCTATTGTATGAATTGGAGTGCTGCTATTGGCCATGAGAACTACACTGAGCTTTTGAATAAAATCCCTAAACAAAAAAACAAAAAAAAATACTCAGTATATAATAAACAGAAAAACAAATCTGGATAGTAGGTAGAGTGCATTTGTTTAAAAAAGAAATAATAAGATGAAAAAATATAAACACTCTTACCATTTGAGCCCCATGTTATCTAAGTAGAGTTCTTCGATGGACAATGATTTTTTCATAACCTGCAGAATTCGCTCTGCTGCTTCAGATGACTGAAAGAAAACAGAAAAACAATAAGGAAATTATAATGTTATAGATCGACATCACTGCCGTTTTACTTTGGTTTTTGGGGAAAAATACTCACAATAAAAATACGCAATACCAAAAAGTCTTTAAATCTCAGGCGAATTTTCGGTGGCCAATTATCTGCCACCTTCTTCAGGCCTAGCCCAGAGTTCCGTTCACAAAAGCAACTACATACGTCAACGGTAAAACAAATTTGAATTTGGCGATTTTCTCAGTGGGACTTGGCTCCTAAAAAGCAGCACTAGCTGCTGGAGGTAGTGTCCTCTTCCTGTGATGTTGTTGTAAGGAATGGTTTCCACTGGATTTCGAGTTGGTGTACCAAGTCTGGGGTGGCAAACTGCGCAATTTTTGGGTATGCAGGCCAACGCTGACATGAAGAAGAGCGCCATTGCAGCACACAGTGTTAAGACCCAACACAGCATAGACTGGGAAAGCACGAAAGTGCGTCTGCATTCCAACTCTGGCAAAGAAGATCATCTGCGAGCACTGGAATCCCTTTCTATTATACACTGCAAAGAAAACAGAATCCCACTGCTAAATGAGCAAGCACCTGCATACCCAAAAATTATGCAGTTTGCCACCCCAGACTTGGTACACCAACTCGAAATCCAGTGGAAACCATTCCTTACAACAACATCACAGGAAGAGGACACTACCTCCAGCAGCTAGTGCTGCTTTTTAGGAGCCAAGTCCCACTGAGAACATCGCCATATTCAAATTTGTTTTACCGTTGACGTATGTAGTTGCTTTTGGGAACGGAACTCTGGGCTAGGCCTGAAGAAGGTGGCAGATAATTGGCCACCGAAAATTAGCCTGAGATTTGAAGACTTTTTGGTATTGCGTATTTTTATTGTGAGTAAATTATAATGTTTCCAATAAAGTCGCGAGGCATCAACATAAACAAATAAAATTTAATGTTTTGTAAGGACTCTGCCTTAAGACGTACTAAACCCTCCAACTATGAATTTTTTTTATGAAGTGGAACATAACACCATCAGGACAGTTCTTTTTTGCCGC
This sequence comes from Lithobius niger, assembly GCA_023313725.1. NCBI lineage: Eukaryota > Metazoa > Arthropoda > Chilopoda > Lithobiomorpha > Lithobiidae > Lithobius > Lithobius niger. Next base: position 340,273 of record JAHWFP010060027.1, on the reverse strand, counting down.
ATTAGGGAGGAAACCAGAGTACCCGGAGGAAACCTTCGTGCAACGCGCGGGAAACAACCGGACAAAAACACGAACATATACACTTCCCTTCACCAGGATCGAACCCGGGTCTGTCAGAAGTCAGAGATGTACAGCTTGGACCAAAACGCCTATCGAATCTGACACCCCAGCGCTCTCAGCTACCCGTGCACCCATAGTGCAGTATCAACCTAGAGGACTCTCGCACTTTCACATTCAAACAATAGAACAACGGACTCGTAAGATTTTCATTTTATTCAGACGATTCAGAGATTCTGTGAAGATAATACATATCTGAACAAGCTAAAATATAGTCCTACACAATGGTCGACCAGACACTCACGTGTACAATAATACAAAAAACTAACCCTATGTGTTCTGGGCTATATAACTCGCAAAACTATGCACGACTTGCAAGGATATGCAAACTGTTATATTTTAATCTATAAAGATTATTAAAAATGCGCGTATGGTATATTAGAAATTTAAAAAATAGTTAAATAATCAATGGAAATTAGTTCTAAGAGTCTAAGCACCATTTTCGTTACAGAGTTGCCATCTGCACACATGCTCTTTGGTATGACTATGTACAGTTCCGGTAAAAAAAACTGCCCTTTTTCGTTATATCGAGGGTCGTAATAACAACCATGGAGAAAATCAGTTATCTCGAAAACTACTGAACGGATTTTCGTGAAAAAAAAAATGAACTGCTTATTAGATTGTCGACTGTATTTCTACCCTTATTAAATACTACGTTAACTGACTAAAAATAATTGGCCGAGCAAGAAAAAATGATATCTGACGATATTACGTAAACCAGTGGAAGGATTTTCTTGAAACGAAGACCGAATTGCATATTATATTTTTCTGCTGAATATTGCATGTCATACGTATAGAAATATAGCATATATCATAACAATTAATCCAGTTTTAGTTTTATTCAATTCTATCCAGTAATTTATAAGAATATTATTAGTTACCAACTCGTGCTGCTCGCTCAGCCATTTATATGGCTACGTACCAATACATGTAATACGTATATTAATATAGCTGATAGCATAACAAGCAACCCAGATTTTCTTTCATTCAATTCTGTCCCGTAGTTTTCGAGATATCAACATTTTCGTTCAAAGTCACATGCATTAATCCTGCAACTTCTTCCGTATAACGAAGGTATTTTCTTTGACCGGAACTGTACCTACCTCATAATTTTAATATTATATCTACATTTATTACCCTTTATACCTGCACTAACTTGTCTTTTAATGCTTGTACACTAGCTCAAATTACACTGAAAAATTGTTCAAAATGTGAATTTTACAAAGCCATTTTTACAAGCATTTTTTACATGCAATTTTACAAGCAATTTCTACAAGCAATTTCTACAAGCTATTTTTTTTACAAGCAATTGGCACAGCCTATAATCACATGTCACAGCACAAGAGAGCTAGCTAACAGTGCAGACACGCTGGATTCAGATTTTACTAGCCAACCTTTGCATTTGTCCCATACCCAAGTTTTAAAGAAAAGAGGGAAAGAAAAGAGGGTAAAAAAAAAGGTTACATCACTTACCAACCGAACATTGGAAGCTCTTAACTTGGTGAACCATGGATTGAACTCTAATGCCGAGATGATTGGTATAAGATCTCTGAAACACATGGTCAGACCAACTAAGCACAACACACTCAAGACACAATTTGGGAAAATGTCCCAAGGCTATGTCTCACAAGAGACACATGACTACTGACAAACTTTCCTCATTCTAGTTCCCAAGCACATGATTGACAAAAAGTTTTAATTTAGAAAGAAGTGATTGCACCTCCTGAGAAATTAAAAGGGTTCAAACCTCGGCTCCAGGTGATCAAAGTCTTGGAGACTAAGTTCCCGAGCGTCGTGCGATAAGTAGATCGTGTCTACATCCTGCAAGCAAAAGTAAATTTCTGTTTGGTTCACATACCACTGATGCAGAAACAAATTTTATCATTCAATAATCAGCAAGAAAAGTCGGATAATTTCTTTATGAACTACTGGAATGGGCTCTCACTCCTTCCCCACCACCCAAAAAAAAAAACAAAAAAAAAACTATGGTTTGAAAAGGTTCATGTAGACAATTTGGTAAACATGAACAACTTGTCAAACAGGAAGAGAATGCAGGAAAACTAGGGAGAGCATGTTACATTGATGTTATTGTTAGTATTAATTGTTATTATTATTTTTGTAACGTGTAACCAACCAAACCCTGCAGGTTTAACATAGTTATGGAATAAAGACAAACGATGATATCTCAACACAAATCTAAATTTTAAGAACTCCCTTTTTTTTGCCTATGTGAACCTGGGGAAGGCTGTAAGGCTGGAAACCCGTACAAACATAAACAAGTAGCAATCTTGAATAAAATAATAATTAATTCATCGCTCTCACAACACCCTCCAGTTTTATAGAGCAGGGGTGGCGTCAGAGTGATTTTCGCTATTTTCTGTTATTTAATTATCTAAAAATTCCCTTTAAAACAATTTATTTCAACTTATCCCTAAAATATTTTTTGACAGTTTCAACTCTTTAACAGGTGTGTCTAAACCAGTACCGTAACTGCAATGAAGCCTACTTTCATAAAATACATGGGATATGGCTTACCGCTTTTAGCACTATTCTGCCCATATTGATGATAGGATCCAAAATTCAATTCCCCCTGTTTTATGGAAGCAAAGTTCCGTGAAAATACAACCGTTTTATGACGCAATAGGACAATTCTGATGTTTTAAAACTAATCCAGAACACCAGTCCTCTCTTTTGATGGATGTAACGAACATGGATGTGACGAGCTCACATCCTATTCCGATTTGTTGTCAAACAATAGTTCCTTCCTCGTGAATGATTGGCAAGTACAACACCAGGAAGTGAACAAGTTTTGCTGTAAATTCAGCAAAGTGTACAACAAAGAAATGTTAGTTTAACTGTGAAGTTAATTTAACAGTACGGCAGGTAGAAATAAAAAAAAAACACAAATGCGTTCCAGTAATCGTTAGTATTGGTATTTTAACCATTGGCAAAAGCATCATGAGGTTATTCAGCACTTAGGTTCAAAATGCTCAATCAACACCCCGAACAAATATAAAACAGGCATTTTATACTTGTTGAAGCATATAATAAAATAAATATTCAACTTGTGCACCCGACTGCATAGAAATTTTCAGTTTGCGCCCTGCATCAAAACTGGTCTTTTACACACAGAGCTTTTTGTATCTTCCATAGCTCGTTAGTGAAATAATTTTTTTTCTTAACACTATGTGCTGCGGCATTTTAATATTTTTTAACATTCTGATGCCCATTAGAAACGACGCACAATACGCAAAATTCCAAAAGTTCCCCCCCAAAAAACTTCAATCTTGGTGAATTTTCGATAGTTATGTTGCTGGAGATGGAAAACTCGGCCAACTATCTTCCTCAGGCACTATCTACAACTCAAAACCCCACAAGTTTTGTCCTAGCACATTCAAATATTGGCGCTACAACTTAGCCACCGATATTTACAAGGTAGCAGACTATGCCCTTTGGATACTCTCCCCTAACAATTTCTGTTGACATAGGCCACTGCAGTTTGCTCCCTCTTCCTATACTGTTTAGTTCTGGCATACCGAATATCTACACTTTAGATCGATTATCAAAAAATCTTGCAATTTTGCTTGAAACTATTACTGATGTTGCACGTCAGCATCTTAACCACCACTAGGCATGAAACTTTAGCTGAAGCTATAAAGTTAGTGACAAAAGGAATTTTACATGAGCATTATAATTATAGTAAGACAGAATGCTGCAGCAGCTCAGTATAAATTGCAATGAATAACATTTCTTGTTGCGTATCATAGTGCGCAAGGTATGTGTGCATTGTGGCAACATAAATGTTAATGCAAATTTAAAGTATGCGGCAGTTAAAAATGACTACTTTCCAGAAGCTTAATGAAAACTCCCAAGTACCTTCGTCGCTAGAAGTCATTTTAATTTGGTGTGTAAGATTTCTTAACACTTCCAACTGCGACATTGTTAGAAACGAAGGACAGATTACAAATTCGTGAGATCTCGTCTCACGAAAATTAGTCACTTGTGAAACTGGCAAACATTAAAAGCTTTTTCCAAGTAGTTTATAATGTCCATGTTCCAACGATTACACTTGTATTTCTGTTAAGTGAATTCTGTTAAGGAGAATTCCAGGACTTGTAGCATTTTTCTCTTTTTTTCAAGCACTTTTCCAGGCATGCAACTTCATTTTCCAGGATATTTCCACTTTTCAAGGTTCCATCGAACCCTGCTTATTGATCTATAACAAAACATTTTTTTTCTCTCTTTTCATCACGCATTTGCACTATTAATTCCTACGGCAATGTGGAATGTTATTAAAATTGTCGGGATTATGCAAAACAATTCTTATTTCTTTGCATGTTCCTTTCTAGTGGTTCTACATTCATTTTCAAAGTAGTTTTCGATTATTACACTAAATTCAAAAACCTGCTTCAGGTATAGTCTATTTTTTCTTCGATATCTTTAGTTTCCTATTATCAGAGATTATAATAGGACTTTTGCAGCTTTATTCAATACCTTCTGCAGTCTTAAAATTAATCTTATTAGATGTTGAACCATAAATATTACTGGCACACCTTACTTGTGACATAATCCATGTGTGAAACAAGGATTTATTTTATTTTTTATTATTATTTATGTTTTACTTTGCACAGAGTTGTGATATTTTTAATATTTTACTAATTAGATTTCCGATATGATCCAAAAAATGTCACACAAGACTCACAAACGCACACTTTCACAACGAAGACAGTCCACTAACTGCTAATTTTCAACTACTAACTGTAGTCATCAGTTTAAACTCTAGTTTACATTTAGTTTTTCAGTCCAATACACGGTTCGAATTCGTAACTGCCTCTGTCTGCTGTACTTGGTCGATTTGTACAGCCTTGCCCACTGTATCATTCTTTACACACAATCTTCCACTCTGATGATGACTACGGTTAGCAGTTGAAAATTTGCAGATAGTAGACTATCTTCGTTACGAAAGTGTGCATTTGTGTGTCTCGTGTGACATTTTTTGAATCGTTGTAGTGTTTCACAGTATAATGAAAAACGGTGTTTTTGTCGATATGATCGTGGAATTTCCATATTTTTATCAATTTCAATTCGCAAATTCCAGTTTTTTTTTTTTTACTTTAACTTTTTTTTTAGGAACAGGAACAGTACTCAAAATTGTTACAATTATTTTTGTGCAGCTTAATATTATTGTAAAGTTTACTTTCAAATGGGAAGTTGAATTTTTTAAATATCAAGTTTTATTTCTGAAATAGTAACATCTTTCTAAATTTAGTATTCGCAGCAGTATCCAATAAGACACATACTAGTCTATGCTAAATCATCACTGTTTGGAAACAAGTCAATGCGATGATAACGTATGATGATGTAATGAAAGAGGTGACACAAAGCATTTATTTTCATGACTAAGTGTGTGTGTGTCTGTCGGGATGGGATGGCACTAGGCCAAAACAAGGACAGGATGCAGGCGGGCGAGGATGTGAGGCGACCCACTTCCTACTTCTCTAGCCGCTGCAGCTACCCAACAAAAATAATCATCACACTGACAAGATTGTAGCAGAGGTGGACCTAAGCTTGAATTATGCAGACAACAAAGTGGGAAAACATGCTCCCACCAAAGACTTATTCATGTTTTAAATCTGAATGGGAAGCAAAACACAACAAGGGAATGCAGGACAGGCAATGGCACTTTCCAGTCTATCAAAAGTCAATGACCTTTCACTTGCTCACCAGGGAACAGCTGCCTTTATGCCAGGCTGACCGGCTTTTAGTGTTTGATTCCCTTATCATTGGGGACTAGTGGGTTGGAGACTAACGAAATGTAGTAGTGCTGTTGTTATGCTGTCATAACTGTTAGTTAGGCTAAATTGCAGCCATAAATTAAAAGTTTAGGCCAGAGATATGGCTGTAACCAAAACAAAACAAAAAAACAGGAATAAAAAAAATCTCTTTACAGGAAAAACATCTTGGAAACTGTTCTGAATAGAGTTAAGGAAAATAAAACGGTGACAAGTGTGCTACCGGTATGCTCACAGAAAATAAAAAGTGCTACTAGGCCACCATAGAAAAACCAGACCTGAGGGTGAAGCCAAGTAATCTCAATGAAAATAAAAGTCAGGTACAGTGTAACGATGCATCAATGTGCTAATATACCGATTCCGATGTCCAATTCCAATGTTGAAAAACATCGACAGATATCCGATTGCGATATTTTAAGGTCTGATGTTTAAACAAGTAAAGTGAAACAGTTACATTTTTCATGTAGTTAAAAATAATTAAGAAGAGTACACACAAAGTTTAAATTTTCTGTGGGCCTAAATTTAGCACCCAAAAGTTAATTACGGGTACGTCTGTCATTAAATGAATTAATAATTTATGGCTATCCAATGTTTTAACATCTGCTAACCGATGCCGATGTTCCGATGACTGATGTACCAAAAAAAAGGACGATTTGCAAAGTCCGATGCCAACATCGGGGCATCTCTACTATCCTTATCAATTCTGAAGATCATTGGAATGAAAGCCACATGTTTTATGACGAAGTCAACGATGATGTTTGCATTGACCTTGAAAGCAGAGTTCGTAGGTCATTCCCATTCTACTACAAGATACAGCAGAGAAGTGTGTTACAATTTATCAGCAGGTAAAAAACATCATAACTACGACAACAGATAGAAAATTGGGACATAATTACAAAAATTATGAAGAAAGCAGAAACAGCCTTCCTCAAACGATTGTTAACTTGTCTCTAGTTTGAAGTCATTATTTGTATTACTACGTTGGCCAGAGCTATCTGAGAAGCTTTTTCGTCTTTGCTATCCCAGTCTAACTTCCGGTAATGGCTGGGACTTTTACCTTGATGCTAAAATGCTTCATAGATCGCTCTGGACAACGTAGTGGTACAAATAACAATTTCGAATCTGAGAAAAGTTATTAATAAAGGTGTTCAATGCGAGTTTCAGTGATCATAATAGCGTTTAAGCGTAAAATGTAATAACGCTCAATACAGGTACGGATTGTTCTATATAATTTCTGGCTGGTTCACCCCTTCGTTAACATATATATACATGCGAACGACGGCGAACGAGCATCTGTGGTATTTCCTCATCCTCCCGTCATTTTCATAGCACTGAAGCCAAGAACGACCCAAATCAAAAGTCAACGCGGCGAAATTTTTATTAATTAAAATGTTTACATGTAGCCTACCAGGATGAAAACAAAATGAAATACCAAAGCAAAGAAAAAGAGGACAAAACACCTGCAATGTACCTTTTTACGACAACACGCTATTAGGCTGGATATGCCAGCAAAGCCTTGATGCAACCTTAAAGCACATTCAAAAAGGTTGTTTACCGTCATCGTCATTTAAATTCTACATGTCGAAATACAAATTAAATGACGACGACGATAAGCAACCTTTTTGCATGTGGCTATAAGGTTGCATCAAGACTTTGCTGGCATATCCAGCCTGATTAGCGTGTTGTCATAAAAAGGTGCATTGCAGGTGTTTCGTCCTCTTTTTCTTTGTTTGGTATTTCATTTTGTTTCTAACTTATTTTCAATTCACTTTATCTTAAATCACATTAGTTTCCAACAGCAACATTTTCTTTATACCCGTTGCATGTGTCAACCATCACAGGGTAAAATACCTACAAAAACAACAAATGAAATGAGACTTACCCAGGCCACCTCTTCCCTATACGGCAACCCATGGAAGTCACACATGCAAGCGTACTGCGTTGAAAAACCACCACATGGACCAACTTCTTTTCCGTCCTGCGTCTTGTTGTAGTCGTAGAGAGCTTGAATCCGAGAAGGAGGCACCACTTCCACCCTCCGGACAACATGCCTAGCAGTAAATAATTTGTCACAAACTACTAACTACAAATTGTCACAAATTACAATAGATTCGATTATTTTAAATGAACCATTTGCTAAGTCCCAATTATAAACACAAGTCTTGTGACTTTTAGAGTGACTGAGAACAAGTAACTTCCTAACACATGTCTCCCAGCAAGAGAGAATTCCCCAGCAGATGAATTCACACATTGCTTGCTTAAGACAATTTCCAACAGTTAACAAATAATGTTCAACACCAATCTATGAAAATCAGAACAAGCTACACTTTTTTTTTTGCCATTTACTGTATCATGAATATTAAATAATATTTAAATTTTATTATACAAGAGTACAACTGAAGTAACTCTTGCAGTCAGCATAAACTTTTTTAATCTAAGAAGCCTAGGGTCTACTCAGCAATTTTCTAGACAAGTTTTCATTACAGCTAGTGGTAAATACTGTGTAGCCGGAATAGCAGTCCTGAAAACTAGTGTTATTATCCATAATACCCCAAGTGCTTCTAAGAAATCGATAGTTTGTGTGTTCGATACCTATGTGTAATTTTGTTGCTTTAGCATTGGTATTTCGTATTAAGTTGGCTATACCTCATTTTAATGCCGCTCATAAACGAAGCTAAATGGTGAGCGCAGAATCTAACAAGCAACAGTTTCTCGTTTCCGTAAACGTTCCACGATTCATGGTGACATCACTGCCTTAATGCGTAATGAAAATGAAAGCAATCTGCTTCCTCTTAAGTGAGATATACCGTACAAATCCGTAGTTTGAATGTTGGCGGCCACTTTGTGATGAATAAAGCTTTGATTTAAATAATTACTGGAGAAAGGTGTGGTCTTTTCAGTGTAAGTCGAGCACAGTGCTTGTTTTGCGGAAAGATAATAAAAATGTTCAGTCAAATCCTTTCAATACTTACTCCAGTGGAACTAGGGGAAATATACTTTTTACGGCCATGCCCAATTGAAGAATCATCCGGTCAACCAGCTCGGAGTCAGGTTCAGGTGAATAAAATGTATAAATCTTTTCTCCAATTGATAAACATAACTGTGGTAAACACACAAAAAAAGTAAGAAATGTTCAGTAATAATAATAAAAGTTTACTTGCCAAGAAGCTAGCAAAAGGGGTAAGATAGGGTTTGTATTAGAAACCAGTGATAGCTTACGAACACTAAAGGACAACAGATGAACATTATAGCAAAAATAACATTACAGTAGGATAAGACTATGGAAAAAGTGCAGATGCCAATCCATCTCCTACCAAGAGGTATCTGGAATTTGTAATAACATCCCTCATAGTAGGAATGGCATAGACAATTTTATACCCAGATAAAAGTTGTTTAAATTATAGCGATAATTGATAATATTTTTAAAGATTTACGTAACATGAATGTGAATAATTGATAATATCTCGATAAAACATATTTTGAGGTTGAAATAACGATTTTAATTTCACTAATTAAAAAATAAACCTTGGCTGAAGCCTGCAGTGGACTGCTTTGCCTACAAAAGTAAAACTTAACCGAAATAAAATTATCAAAAAAAAAAACATCGTGTGCCTTGGCACTAAATCCACAAGCGGATGTCACTACAAACGTCAACGAACATGAACGAGTAATTTGACATGTTTATAATGCTCGTTAGTTTGCTCAATAATTCGATAGTCAGAAAAAAAACCCGATATGATAATCAACATTATTGAATTATCGATTATCATGCCACCCATACCTCAAAGATGGAGGTAACATTCTCGAGGTTACAAATGTTCATAATGTGACCATTGAAGCAGAACAAGTAGTTTTTCAGGTTGACCAATGTAGCTTGGCAACGACTGGGGTAGCAGGCCAACAATGCTCACTTTGATTTAAGGCTGGTACTCCCTTATTAATCTGAGTACCTGTAGGGACGGGTCGGTAACCGAAACCGAATTTTTGGTTTTTACTGAAAACCGAAACCGATTCGGATTTTTGAGTTGGTTTTTCGTAAGGTGTTCGAAAGATTAAAGATTGGTTTATCGTTTTGAATTTTTTAATAATTATCATTTTCTACGTATATTTTACAGCAAAGCTCATGATCACTAAAACAGAAAATAGTAGTGGAAAATGGTGCCACAGCTACACCCTTGGTCTATGACGCTGCTGGAAGTGAAAGCAGGAAGGGGTAAGAAGCTAGTTAAACTACTTTTACAAGAAAAAAAAATTTGAAATATCTGGTTCGGGTGGAAGGTGGCAAATACCAAAACCAAAACCGCGGTTTAGTGGGCATGGAAACCAGAACCGAAGTTAAAAAAAACCCATCCCTAAGTATCTGTGACAGCCTTTCAGAAATATTCAAATACCAATCGTAGCCAATATTGTTAGTGCCCAAACACAGACGATCACGAGTGACCTTGGGATGGGACTTCATGATCTCAGGAATATACATCATTTACGTGCTCAATAAGAATACTTACTTTTTGGGGTGCAGACAATTCTTACTGGACAAAATTGGCCACGAAAATTTCCTATAGCTTATTAAAAATTGCATGACCTTTCAGGCTTTCACTATATAGGCAAGCCATTATGTCAGCAAACTTCCACAGCTCTGAAATTTCCAGCGAACCTCGTTCTGGCATATTCTGCACCCCCGTATGGCATCAATATACCCCAACACAATTACAGACAAGTGGCTTACTGGAAAACAAAGCGCGCGTTACACACCAAAGTTAAAAGGTTGAAAGTCCATTCTACAATTCTGGAACAGATAATTCTAATTATCCAAATTCTATAAATTCAAATGTTATCAAGCAACCTAACTAACCTGATTCGGCCTTTTACTGTCAACTCCCTGGATATCTAAATAGTGAAAGTGAAGGTCCACCTGCAGCAAAAGCGATAAAACATCAATAAATATTACATCGTCCAGTATGGTACTAAGAATTCATAGGGTTTAAATGCCCTATAAATTCTTGATGGGACTTATACATTTCCCTAGACAGTCTCCAGCATAGGCCTGGTGAGCTTCTGTACCTTTCGCAACACCATGAAACCTGCCTGCTCTTCAGTAAAATTTCAGGCAAAGCAACTTATCTAACCAAACCTATAATAAAAACACCACACAAGGACAATGGCCATTTCGCATCACTAGATGACTTGAGCAGAACCACCAAGCAGAATGAAAAAATCAGGGAAGCCTCACAACATTCCCTATGGTGAACTTTTGCTTGGTGACATGCTCTTACAGTCGTCCTTTGGTGCGATAGAGCTATGTAAAAGAGTCCCCAAACAACGTAAACAAGCAAAACTGAGAGGTCAAAGTAGTCTGCTAACAGCCCAAAGGATATTAAAAAGTATATTAAAAATAAATCCCACGCCCGCTTCCTCCTGGATGGAGGGTCCATTGTCAGCTGCTAAGCTGGCTTGTTTGGCTGCAGTCTGTTCAAACAGTTTTTTCCCACTCGATTTTCCAGGGTCGCTAAATTAACAGAGTTTGTTGAGTTAAGTTTTTCATAAGCGGCCACGACGTGGTTGGAAATGGCATCTAAAACAAGTAGAACTGAGAACTATATCATAGTCATTAGAACGAGTGCTTCCCACGCCGGAAATAATGTTCAAATTCGGCGAAAAGACGAGACTTTTAATTAACATCAGGATTAGTCATACCTTCGGCAGAAGTTCATTTGGTTAAAAAATCTGAATCACATAAGTACCCAAATTCGCGACGAAGGCGGTTATCCATCAAACTAGCCTGGGAACTGCATGAAGAATCCAGAGTTTTAAAATGCATCACAGGCGTTTGAGTGCCCGGGACCAGTAGCTCATTGAGCACCCCACTCTATCGCTATTACAGCAGATTGCAACCTCCCCTCCCACATGCCTCTTCCCAAATCTATCCAAATATGAACCCATCACGGTGCCACAGACTTAATGCCAACAGACTGAAAATGCACGAATCTGACGTTTAGGGGTGAGGTACATCAGCATGAGACGAAAACATTTGTCTACATTTGAAGGATTACAGGTGTATTTAGTTTATGATAGAGGTGCCCACTGACTGGCAAGAATATTTGCTGACAAATATTGAATTTTCGGCCTGGAATTTGGGTCTTGTCCACAATAAAAATGTTAAAACAATAAAAAAAAGTTGGAGCCGCCACAGATTGTGGACTTCATACAGTTGCCGTATTGTACGATTTTCCAACATGGCAACTGTGTAAAGCCCACAATTTGTAGCAGCTCCAATTTTTTTAGTGTTTTCACATTTTTACTGTGAACAAGTCCTAAATACCAAGTATACGTTGCCACATTCATGTTCTTATAAATTTTCTTGCCAGTCAGAGGGCAAGAAACTCACACATTATTTTTTCAAGACTAACTGTATTTAGGCTGAGCTTAGCCAAAGAGCATTTATTAAAGTTCAACTTTCTTATTCAATTTTGTTTTTGTAGCGGGGATTAACGTTTTAGGTACCCTTTCCCCTTTCGGCACCCAGGGCGGCTGCGCCCTTCTTGCTCCGAAACTGCACACGCTGCCTCAGTTTTCACAAATATCCTTTTCTGAATGGTATTTACAAGTTTCACATGGATTCATGCGGAAATCACAGCTTCGACATTTACGACAAAGCGAATGGCGATCTCCAGGCATGATTCAATGCCGACACTAAGTACACAGTTACACATGGTTGAGTAAATACAGCGCATCGCAGAAACATCTTCCACACGTTGTGCCCAGAAACGAGAGTGAGGAGCAGAGACACGTGTTTTCTGCAATTGCAGAATTTTGCAGAATTTCCGCGACTTCGTATATTATGTAGGCTATTTTTAAATTTCCATCAAGTAGTTGATGCGTGTGTTACCACAGGAGTTCAATGAACCAACCTTAGTGTCGCGGAATTTGCAGAATCGAGGATTTTTTTGCAGTAAATTGCAGACTTGGGTTTTTACTGAACTGCCAAATTTGGAAAAAAAAAATTGATTTAATGCGGCATGGATGTTATTTTAAAATGTGTACCAGGCGAACACATTTTGTAATTTCTACACAGGTAAAGAAAGTAACTCAACTTAGTGCCTCATTTTTCAAAATACCAAAAAGTAATGCATTATGAGTTCAATTTTACACTTAATTTGAGTCGCAGAATTTCAAAAATTGGACGCAGAATCGTTACTTGTTCGCTGCGGAAAGCATCGCGGAAATAGTCATTAACCTTTCGCGGAAAACACGGGTCTCTAGGAGGAGTAATGGGTTGGGGTCAACACAGTATGTACCGTAGGGTGCCACCCTGGTGGGGAGCCAGTAGGTTGCCTTTTAATTTCGGTTGGGTTTTAACTCAGAAAAGTAATTATTTTAGGATAACAGTACAAATCCAGTATTGCGATTCACCCCCATTGTTTGATCGTTATGAAATAATTGGTGCTACGGTAAGGCATGTATGCGGTCCACAGAGATGTCTGCCTCACGCTGCGCCCAGAAACGAAAGTGATGAGTAATGGGGTGGCATCAATAAGCTATGCAATGAGGGGCGCCACAACGGAGGAGAGCCGGTAGGTTGCCTTTTAATTTGGGATTTCCGTTGAGATTTAACTGAAGACAGGTAATTATTTTAGGATGCAAGTAAAAATTTCGTTTTACAAATTCATCCCATTACTTTGGTCATTAAGAAATAATTGGTGCTACTAATAAATGCCATACACGTCCGCAGAACGTGGGAGTATCCGTGTTATAACGCTCGCTTTGTATTCCAACATTTGCAAGGCCATCTGGGAAAGAAGCAGCAGATTTTCAGCTCCTGACCCTGGGCCAGTTGATTTAACATTGTAAATCTTATGTTGGCTAAATAAGTAGTGCTAATAGGCTGTTACTTCCTGGCATTTAGGAGAACTGGCGTGGAGTTGGGGGGCAAGACACACAATTTGTACTCCAGTCGGCCTTGGCTCAAGAAACTAAATGTCTTTCTACTTTTAAGTTCGTTTAAACACTTGTAATTGTGGATTGACACATGCTTAGACTATACGCAGCACAAGTGATATTTTACACACATATTTACAAGGTAAAAACCAACACAGCCTAGTTTGTAACAAGACACTAGTTCGACAACTGTCCACATGGGGTCAGGACTCAGTACGAACGGTGGAACGCAGGGTAGCTGTGCTGGAAGCTCCTTCATGCCGCTCCTTGTGCTACGGTAGTATGCGGTCTACCGTCACACGTTACTACTATAGCATATGGTGTACCATACAAAAAACTTGCCCAAAATTTATTTAGGGTAAGTTACGACATGGAGTAAGAGAAGACCATACCATAATGGTAGACAGCATGCTACAGTGGTACCAAATAATGACAACTCTGTGCAAACCATTCATACAAGGTGTTCCGAAATTACCACGTTACTCTGACAGGTTTACGCAGGAACAACATAAAAGAAACATGTCGAACAATTCTATCCCATGTTCCACCGCTCATACAGGCACATACCGAGTCCTGACCGGTCCCCAAATCATCCAACCCTGCAGAATAATCCCCAAAATGCTAGCCTACTATTTCTTCACTTAAGCTAAAAAATTGGCTTACAAACTAGTTAAATTTTAAGCGTTACAAACTACAAATGTGGCCGTTTCAGAGGATTACACTGCTAAGGTAAACTTTGTCGTAGTTTTCTGGTGGTCACGGAATGAAAGGGATTTGCTTTGAGTTGGATAGGTTTGTGATAAAAAAAAATAAGTCCATGTTTTGAGTTGGTCCCCGGCAATCCGCTGCCTTCCCGTACACGGGTAAAACAAAATTTGACAAAATCAAGGATCTCGGTCTTTTAGGTCTCCCCTGCACAGAGCCCTACCTAGTGAGTGCCGGAGCGCCTTTAACCGTCACCATTTGAACTTTGAAAAAATGGCTAAGTCCCACAGCAGGTCAAACGGTCGGGGTTCAAAAACTGGCTGTGTAAACTTGATGAAACTCGATGCTGAATTTACCCTCAGCCGAAGATTTGGATGGCTGTATGTTTTTTTACCAAGGTAGGTGCCAAGCTAAGCTGTGCGAGTTTATCAGATACATCCGATCTCTTTGTGTGTTGCCTCTCGCTTTACAAGTGTGGGGCCACGTAGCTACGTCCAGAAAACGGTGTGCGTAGATAAAGCAATTACTCGACATCTGATGAGATAATTCCTGACGTAGCTGGCTTAGGTGGTGGACTTAAAAACTGCTCTTCTATAGTGATTTCACATGGCGTAAGTCGTGTCGGGGTGGTGCCAGCCCTTAGAAGATTCTGGAGGGGCAATACGACTTGATTTCAGAAGGTTTAAATTACCTCATTTGTTATGCCAACGACTGGTGGCGGCAAATTTTAAACTACAATGAAGCATTGTTAGCATTTCCAGCAGCACGGCATGACAAGCGTTCGGGTTTCAGATGAATAATTACCCATGTCGAGCAGCACCATGTCATGCCACTCCGGGCCAGCCACTTTATACTTTACTTTATTTCAATATGCGCTACAGTGCCGTACAGGGTATGTAGCAAAGTTGTACGTTATATTGTGCACACAAGTAAATAAATAACAGAAAACAAAAATATACATTTGAGAAAACAAATGTCATTGCTATATAATTCAAAAATATAAATGAACACACGTTACTATACGAGTCACCAGAGTGGTGGCACTGTAATTTCTTTTAGTAATTTAAACTATGCAATAAGAAACAGTAACAGGAATAATAATTCTACCTATTTACAACAATAACAATCAACTATGCTCAACATCAAGTTTAAGAAATATGCAATACCCCCCAAAAAGAAAAAGGCAGGAAAAAGCGCGGGGGGCGGGGGGGGAGAAGAAAAAAACAACACCCCGATTACCATTCACCATTGTTGTTGCATAGCGGCTGACGTAGCTCGCTTCCACATGGGACGAGACAGCACGGCACGACAGGCAAACATTATTATGTTTGAAGGCTGCGGCATAGTATGGCATGGCATGGCACGCAAAAATTATTCCGTGTGAAATGTCTACTAGTGGCGCTGGGCAAGAGCAGCGATACTCATGGCGCCGCATCAGTTTTCCATAGTCAGTGGATGCAATTCTGTGGCGGAAGTCGGCATCTTCAAAAGTTACAAAAACTCGAGTTCGAAGAGTTATTTTTTAAGCTATAACTAAACTTTATTAACAATAAAAAGAAAATTGCAGTTAGGTTTGTTTTTTTTTGTATCACAACAGAGACTAAGTTTGTGTCAGCCTCAGAATCATGACGGAAGTTAGAAATCTTGTATTTTTCCCCCCTGCTTTAAAATTGTTATTTTTCTAATAAAAGGCCAGTTTGGCTGAAGAATCTGTAGTCCGATGCTAATGCAGAATAGCCCAATTTACAGCTTAATCAATAGATAAAAGTTTTCTTACCTTCGATGGAATTTTTGCAGCCATCACAAACAGACGCCATGCTGAAAATACCTGTAAAGAATAAACGAGATTTCAAGCATGCTTCCTACAGAAACTAGAGTACAATGTGATAATTTGCACAAGCTTAAAAAACCACAGGCAACAAATAATGCTGCTCTAGTGCGTTGAACATCAACTACGGAATAATTTTCTTAATACAGCCAATCGCTTTAGAAATACATACATAAAAGTCCTACCTGCTGAGGCAAGTGTGTTATTGTTAGTTTTTAACATCACCAGGATTTTCTTCACATTAATTTCTTTCAAGCCTTACACTACCTAAATTCTGAAGCAAACTATCACGTGGATCCACTCAACTGAACCTACTCGACGTTTCAGACGCAGATAGAAATCTTAAGAAACCATCAACCATAAGGGCAACATAACATCCAAAATAGTTCCCATAACTCCTGAATGCGCCTGGTAATCACACATTTCTCTGATCGACAGGTCAGGGCTCTACAACAGTACCGGCCGGATCTTGGATGAAAAATCGCACAAGCGACTGGGTTGGGCAATGTGGCTGCCGAAAACGCCATTTGCGTGATTAATTTGTTCTGCTGCCGCTTTCTGTCAACCAAGGCTGACATGATAGTACAAAATTCCAATGTTTCTTCCCTTGCAACACTTTCTGGATACACGAACGAGATTTTTTTTCCAAAGTGCAGAGAAAAAACTTAACTGTGGCTGAGCGATAACTTTAAAAACTATTCAAAAATACATTTATACATAACTAGGAATGTGCCGATGTAGCTTTTTTGCCGATGTACCGATACCGATTACTGTCAAAATGGAATGCCGATATCGACTGCCGATATAACACTAAATAATGATTATTTTGCAAAAAAATGAAAGTGCGATACAGTTTATGCCGCCGATGTACTACAAGAAAAAAACTTCTATTTAACATAGCCTCTTAAAAATATTAAAGAAAATTTTTTAAATGTATAATAAAAAGCTCTTTTTCCCTGCAGCTAGTTTCTCCAGACCTTACCCCACAAATAAAGTGCATGCAGCCAAACATTTTCTGCACAATTGTAACGATGAAAAAATCTAAATATGTGAAAATGTTGATATTAATTAATGAACAGACGAGCATTTTATGATATATTACCCCTAAAATACGTAGTAAGCAGCAGTTTTTCTTATTTTGCAGGCGACGTTTGTTTAAAACTAAGTTAAATGGTTTTTAATACATAACTTCAGAACGGGTGGAGCTAACGACTTGTGATTTGCACCATTGGAAAGCTGGTGTAAAAAGGGTTAAAATGGTGTATTTGGTCAATATTTAACCAAATTATGGCCGTTTCCGTATACAACGAAAAAAAGTGCAGCGTATATTTGATCCAATTCGGTATATCGGCACATCGGAGGTGGACATCGGCGGTACCGATATATCGGAATTGCCTCCCATAACTGACAATACCGATATGAATCCGATAATCGGCATCCCTATACATAACACAAATTTGTAACGCAAATCGAAGCCAAAATTAAAACTATTATTTGAAAAACTGCCACAAGCTGCCAATAAATGTCGCGACTCACCGTATACTAAGATGCGATTAGTGGTGGATTAGCTTGGCCAATTCCCCAACAGACCTCGAAGAAATGAGCCAGTTGTTGCAGCCATTTTGTGTGTACCCCCTATATTGTTTAAGTCGGGTCGGATAGTTTCAGGCTATGGACAGGGCTAGCAGGGCCTTTCACAGGGTCCCTGAACTCTGCCACTGCCCAGCCACCACGACCCACATAAATAAAAGGGAAATTTAATAGCAGCTCCACGATTCTGCTCTTCACCTCACCGCCCCGCCGAAAGTCACGTCCAGCACTCCATTACGTCACCGACTACCATGATTCATTTAGAACGTTTTAGTTCTCGGTTCTTGCTTCAATTAGCCGATGTAACGTTTCTGAGAGGCTACCTACAGAATGTATGCTACCTCCACCACGCATATTAAACACCGATTCAACGCCTAATTAACAGAAACGTTACACTTTATTTTATTTTTTTTATTTCCTGGAAGAGGAGTTGCAAGGAAAACGAGTTCAACGTTTTACCCCTGCCCTCTGGAGATCAAGCCAAAGAATTACAGCACCATGAAAAGACAAGACTTCCAAAGCAACAGTTTCCTCATCCATGATTGTCAAGGTCAATGTTCTGAATGTGCTAGCTGGTCGGCCGCTTCCTGGCTCCTCCCTGCACCTCACGACCAACAACACACCCCAACAAAAAAAAAACCACAAATTACACAGACGAAGAATCGTCACCGAATAAATAAAAAAATAAATAAATTAAAAAAATCACAGTTTCACACTGATCGACTAATTTGCGCAACGGTACTTTTTTTTAAGGTAGTTTCGTAATGAAGAAGGGTGGAATACTAGTAGACTGAAACTGGTATAGATTTTGTGTCCGCCTCTCTAGTCTAGGACATGGTTGGGGAGGAAGAGGCAAGACCAGCGGAAAAAAGGTCCGGTGGGGGGATCCAGGAAAGGTAGGGGTCTGGAAGATAGGTCTGAGGAAAAAGGTGTCCGGAGAAGAAAGATGCAGCCTTACTGAGACTTTGAGAGGAGACACATAACTAAACTGCACAATAAAAAAATAATTAATTTTTTTTTTTTACCCGTGTTGTTGTATTTTGCATAGTTTTAGATTTGTAAGATGCCTTGCCTCGAACTTCAACAGGAAGGCAAAGGAAGTTTTTTCTGCAGCTTTTTTTCCTTTGGAATTTGTTCGCTAATGTTTTGTTTTATAGGATGGGCGTGTTGCCCGACTCGAATTTCACCAGGCAGGCAAAGGAAACGTATTTTTTCCTGCGGCTTCAGTTTTAATCACCGGACCTTTTTAAGCAGACCTTTATTCCCGGGACCTTGTTTCTTAGATCAGGACATGATTGATTTGGTTGAAATTTCATGATGAGGGAGAACCGTTTACAATGAAATTCCTACCTCAAATAGTTTTGTTTAGGGGGGTCCAACCTCGGAAGGGAGAAAAAAAAAAGGTAGAGTACTGGGCAGAAGTCACTAACATCTCTCGCTCGGCCGAATAATTTAATTGTGACCTTCAGAAATCAATTGTTAGGCTAGTAGACTGGCTTTCCTGTATATGGCTACTGAAGTGGCTTTCCTGCGTCACATGGTTTTGTTATTATTTAGTCAAACCTACGTAAATATTGCAAACAATCTTTTCAGGGGTAAAAATGAGATAGTGAGTCATTTCTTTTAAAAGGGAATCCCAGCGGTTCACACAACTGACATTTTTAAGCAGTCTTAAATACAAAAGGAATTTACAATGAATGGGCAAGTTACATGACATTTTTATTTTTCGGATATGTTGCCTCTAAGGAAAAAAAATCTATAAAAACAAGCACATATAAATTAAGTGGGTTGCAAATGACTGGCTTCATGGTTTATGCTCGACAAGCGTCAAATTTGCCGCCTGGCTTGCAAACACCTCAGATACAAAGACACGTAGACGTGGGGAAGGCTAAAATTTGAAAGGGAGTAAACAATACTCGCAGACTTACAGAATTTACCGAAATTTGCACGCTCTTTGCCATCATGGTGGTTTTTTTTCCCGAATCACGGGACAATTTTTCGTTCCAGATCAGTTCGTTCGTCCCCGGATAATTCAACCCACATAATTCGTCCCCCATATTTTTTCTTTTCATAATTTCGTTACCAAGCATAAGTTAAAAAAAAAACAGCGCAGCCCAGTAGTCAGATTCGCGGAATTTTTTCCCCAGGAAAAAAAGGATTTATTTACAAATAAAAAACAGCTTAATTTTCATTTAAAATTACGTTGCACTTATTATTTATTACAACTGCAACTACAACTGTGGTACAACTGCAAGTGCATTGAATGAATCAGCCAATTTCGTACTAGCGAGGGCACGGTACTATTATGAACTCTACGTCGAGCACACATCTGGTATTGTGCAGTCAGAATTGGGGGGAGGGGGGGCCTTCGCGAAGTAAACAAATATCCTTTAGCCTCCACAATTAGAACGCACAGATATTTACTGCCGGAATATACTAAGAATGAAATTGCTCCAAAAAATATGAGTGTTTTGCTTTGAATTTTAAGCGTGTCATTTTTTTTTAATAAGCATGTGCAAAAAATAGTTTGTACAAAATGATCAAAAGTTAAATGCGCAGAAAATAGTTTGTGCTTAAGCAGTTGAAAGAAACAAATCTCTTTCGCGTGAGAACAATGCAAAAGTAAACTTTTACGAAAATAAAACTAAGAAGCACTCATCATAAACTTACAAAAAAAACTATTATTTAAAAAAAAAATAAAAATAAAAAATAAAAATAGGCTACACTCAAAAGTATTATTTAAAACTGGAAGACGAATTGTACTGGGACCGTATTACCCTCGTTTATCTGTCGTTCTCATCATAAATCAAGATAGAAAAGTAACTTCGGTAGTTGTACAGCTCATCTGAGGTCTTCAGTAGAACTTTAAGGCAGTACATGAAATTTAATAATAAAAATAAAATAAACCCCCGTCGTTGCATCCGGGTGTGAAAATCGCGTATTTGTAAATATCTTCTCGCAGCAGTTTTCATTCTCTTCAATAAAGGCAAACTTAATGTTTTTGCGGCACAAGATGAAATAGACCAGTTACTTTTCCGCTTAACAAAAAAAAAATTATAAGTTTATTTTTCCGACTTTTTTGCCAACTGACCAAATTTTAGGCGGGCGTAAACCTCCCCCTTTCCCTCCGTAAAATCACTCCGTAAAATCACTCCTGCCAAATTTATCGATTTTTTTATGTGCGTAAAATGCAGCGTGCAACATTTTAAATTCTCTTTGTATTGTCGGGTATTTACAAAGACCAGTTACATTATTAGTTTATTTTTCCGACCTTTTTGCCGACTGACCAAATTTTGGACGGGCACAATCCTCCCCCTTTCCCTCAGTAAAATCACCCCTGGTTACCCAAATTTATAGATTTTTTTTATGTGTGTAAAATACAGCGTGCAACATTTTAAATTCTCTTTGTATTGACGGATGTTTAAAAAGACCAGTTATTTAAACGTAATAAACAACAGTCAATCGTCCATTTGCCTTTTAAAGAAAAAACTCGTAGACCACACGTCGCAAATGTTGGGTACGGGGAAGTTCGGACTTCTAGGATTTGGAGCTAGTGAAACATTCCATAGATACCATGACCACCAGAAAGAGAATTTAACGACAAAAGCCTCCATCGATTTTGGCACACGTCGCGGATTTCCCCGACAGGTTCACGGCACACAAACATGAGTCAACGATTCCGTTCAAGCATTATTTAATTATTAGTTTCCATTCATGCAGCATCCCACAGGTGGATTGGCACAAAAACTTTAGCCAGAAATTGTGACGTGCGTATCTTAGAAAAGCACAATAATTTCATGCCATGAAACAAAGATCGATCCAAACGGAACAAAGGGGTTATGCCTGCTTCTTAAATAGTCAAAAATCCATCCTGTGTTCCATGCGAAGCTGGTGGGACGTAAAAGTCGAATCATGAAGGAGAACTCGAGAAACGTAAAAACTGAAAACACTAAAATAGAGAGGGACCTCGTTCACAGCGCAGTGGCGCAAACTCCCTCTCTAATTTGGTATTTTCAGTTTTTAAATTTCTTGAGTTCTATAAATACAGATGCAAGTTTACATTGCCTTTTGGAATTGTATGTCAGACTGCCTGAACGGGGAATCGAACCCGCGACCTTTGAAACCAGGCCAAGGTCCTACCGCTGAGCCATACTGACACGATGTGGCTCAACGGTAGGACTTTGGCTTTAAAGGTCGTGGGTTCGATTCCCCACTCAAGAATTCCGACATATTAGTCCAAAAGGCAAAGCAAATAGAATTTATTTAGTTAATTATTCTTGTTGAGCCTTCGGCTTTCTGTCTTTAATTCTTGAGTGCTCATGATTCAACTTACATCCGATCAGTTTCATCAGGAACACGGGATCGCTTTTGGCTGTATTGCCACGTTATCATTTTATGTGCATATTTATTCTCAGTTAGTGGTTGATCTAACGGTGCCTGTTTAAATGTTAGCTTTCCAATGTGATTCCGTTTTGCCCCTTTACATCGGGGGAGGGGAGGGGGCAAGATAGATAAAATTAGTTTTTACTTATCCTAAAATACTTACCTTCATCATTGGCTTAAATCGTTTATTTAATGCCCTATGCCCAAACTTTAAGCTTCCATAGCACACAAAACCAGGTGGAGTATGCTCGCATCCCAGCAGACATTCCACCTGTCCCACGCGTTCATTCGTTTGGCGAACTATCCGGTTCGACGCGAGCGAGGAAGGTGTGTGTGTGTGTGTGTGTGTGTGTGTGTGTGTGTTGGGGGGGGGGGAGGGGAGGGGCGAATTTACCTAAATGTAAGTATTTTAGGATAAGCAAAATAAAATTCCGTTTTCACCTTCATTCAAAAGTACTTTTCTTTAGCTATAGTGGCTGACTTTATCCAACAGGAGGTGGGTCGCGCCAAACCAAAAGCTATCTGCACAGATGATGCCTATCTCTTACATTGCACGCTGTAAAGGTTATGCCACCCGATGCAAATGTAAGATTATGACACATTAAGTAATAATGAACTAATCTGAATAGCCTAACAACACCTTAATATGGTCTTGGCGATTTGGGTGATATACATATCATAATAATAACGTCAATGGATAAATGTCGTGAAACCGTGACAGTTGGGTCACAACACTTCATTAGCAGTGAGCGAGGTTGGCAAATATGATATTTTTATAAATATCAAAATATTGGATATTTATGTTAACAATTTTTTTTAACCAGATACGCATTATCTTTTGTGTATTTTCAGAGTGCAGACCATTAATGTTAGCATTAAAAGAATTAGGCAGAGCCTAACTAAAAATCCCTTACGAAAATTAAGATGCAACAGTTACTTTACTTACTCACGCATTGCAAGTTTTTTAATTTGACCCAATTTTAAATCCCAATCATGAGCTAGCAGGAAACAAACGATATTTATTTGGTTTGCGGGTAACTTACGGTATTCTGTATCAAAAACAATTTCATCGAGATGTTTATGCTTTTTCGATCCTGGACTGGTGGGGTGCTCGATAGTGGTATGGTCAGTTATGTAAACTATGTGGCTTTAGTGAGTAGTAGTAGAAAAGCTAAGCATGACTTGGTTAGTTGAGAATTAGCTGTAGTATTTCCGTACTTTACTAGATTTTGGGGATTGTTATGTTCAACCTTGACCGTTTTTGCAAAAGTCAAGCTAACGTCCTTTCAACTGCCGAGGTTAGCTTGTGACGAAGATGTTCAATTTTTATCGGAAATACCTCAGATTTTTTACACGCCATAATCACAGGACGGATAAAAATGATGATTTTTTCTAAAAAATGTTAAAAAAATTAGATTTTTAAAATTTAAATCAGTATTTTTTTACCTATATTTTTTCGTGGTAATTTGATGTTACATTTAGATGAATGTTGCAGAGATACTGCCTAGAAAATACATTTATATACTTTTTTTTTTGCCAAATTTTGATTTTGAACACAGAGGTCAGTATTATTAATCGTTACAGCTGATACAGATTTAAATATATAGCAGGCCCACAAGGTAAAAAGAATTGCTTTAACTTTATGTTGACGATTGATCAGTCTTCAGTCAAGTCATTGCTATCCATATGACTGCTTTATTTTTTTATTGAGTACTTTCCGAGCAATAAATTTCCAGTCTTGACTGTCTCCGGGAGTGTGGATATTTTTGTGTGAACATAGCCAAATGCTGAAAACAACCTCTCCACACCTGCAGAAGAGGCTGCCGCCATAAGCAGCTGTTCGGCAACACTGACCATAAGAGAAACTAAAACCGGAAATGTTATAGGGTGAAATTACTTGAAACATTTAAAGCGACATACCGCATGCCTTTTAACAGCTACGCACCGATTGCATCAGCGCATTTACCACAGTCAAGGTCAACTGCGATAGTAGCTTCGTTCCTCGCAGCGAAAAACGAAGCTACTATCTCAGTTGGCGTTGCGCCTAATAGACAAGCCAGCATGAACGCATTAATTGTGTCGTCACAAAACGGAATGATTCTCGTATTTTAAAATCACAATTTATAATTTTCTAGGCGAGTGTCTTATAATTTTGCTTCGGCGATCTATTGGAATAAATAATTTTAATTTTTATCGCATTAGACTTTTAGATTTTTGATCTCATGGCAATTATTAGCAAATTCGTACATGCACACACAGATGAAACGTCATGGTTGTAAGCGCGCAATGCATCATATACGTACGGGACGAACGTAAATGAAGTTTCCCTATATTCAACAGAAAATCTCCTAAACGCCAAATTTTAAAACGGATTTTTAGCTAGGGATTGACTAACGGTAAGTAAATAAAACTTTGGGGCCGTACTTGATGTGGAGGATCGGAAAAAATGGCGCTGGGAGGAAAATCCCTTTAAAGAATGGGTAAAATTATTGATTTTAATCGACGTGACTGCTCAGCACATTTATGGGGCTCTTCTCTCCCGAATGATGCACGTTGGTTACCATCCATGTCAGTCGGGAAAGTGTTCCACAAATGAAATTACAGTTTAGTTAAAACTCTTTGAACAAGTGTTACGATTCATCCAACTCATATTCAAGTAATTGAAGTAATGTGAAACGTCAGACTATCATTACGTGTCAACAACACGAGTAATGAAGTAATATTTACAAGTTTGGAACCTTATGGAAAAGTCCGGGCTCAGGATTTGCAGAAGTAGCGTTTTAAGTGTATGTTCATCCGATGTGTGAGTCCGAGGTTAAAAGTAGCTTCTTTTAATTCTGAAGGTGTTCATCTGAATCCGACTGTGACATGCGGCCTCAATCTCAAATCCTCACTATAAAAAACCGACTATGGTTTGATATATATTTCCACTTATATTTTACTTTGATATGCCTGGGTTTACATTTTGATTGCTCGGCCCACAAATTTGAATCACAAATTTAAATCAAGATATAAATTCAGATTAAATGCAGCAACAAATTATGGTGGTAGTGGCAAACAAAGCCTAGTTGCATGGAGTAAGCAAATCGGATTAGCAAGCTGAACCTCAAGCCCCCTGCCCGTCCTACTACTTCAGAGCAGCTGAATTGTTGAAGCCTTGAAGGCCTGCTGCAACATGTGCTTAGGGCAATATCACCGATTGAAAGTAAGCAGAATCTGGCAACATCTACCACTCTTCAGTACTATTTAGCACTTGCTTGCACCAAACGAAGGAATGCCGAGACAACGGCATTTCTTTTAACGAAACAAACAAGCCACGACCTCCTTAATTATTGAGTGAAAATTTGGTAGGTCCTCGTGCACCTCTGAGTAAGTTGTAAAGGTTAACAATATCACTGCTGCTAGATGGCGCCATGGTATTTTCGTGCGCTTTTCAATCGATGACAGCGCCGCTTTAAAAAAAATATACTTTCTACGTAGTGTGATACACGGGTGCAGAATTTGCTACAACGCTAGAACGAGGTTCGCGGGAAATTTAAGCGAACTGAGGAAATTCACTGAAAAATGGCTTGCCCACATAGTGAAAGGCTGTGGAAATTTGAAAAACTTGTAGGAAAACTTTGTGGGAAATTTTGTCCTTTAAGAATTTTATGCACCCCTGGCTGTGATACGCAAATTATTAATTTGTCGCTTTAAAAAGTTATACGCTAACATACATTCATTTAATTTGCTTTTGTCGGCTTTCGTTTTTTTTTAAATAAAAAAAAAACAAACAAACGGGAGGAGAGTTAAGCCAACACAAAATTACAACAACGGTTTGAAAATCGAAACAAAATTTGCACACACTTAAAAATATACCGCTAAAAATGCATAAACGAAACGAAAATAGAAAAGAAAAATCGGGGCGAAAGACGATCGTCTAACTAACTCGAAAACCTCATAACAATATAACGAAAAATCGTCTAACACGAAATTTTCGTATATATGGAAAATCGCCTAACGTCCCTGCCGTGCTCGCTGCGGCTATACAAATAATAAAAACCGCAGCCATATTATTTCCAATTAAACGATCCATTATTTCCAATCCATTGCACGATCATCCATTATACGACGTTCCGTTTAGATAGATTTTGATTTTCCAGATTTTAATTTAGTCAGATATTGGACAATTATCCCATTAGACGATTTCCCATTCCGTCCGCCCGACACCCCACAAAATTTCGAGCAACTGGGTTAAAAAAAAAACAACAACAACCCAGTGATAATAAATTAGATAACAAAGAAGGGATAATGTGAGCGCTGCAAACGGTCGTTGGAAAACTTGTTTACTAATCATTAGGTCCACCGATGGTTATACAAAATGATGTTCAGATTGTGCTAAATCTTGTATGCTATAAAAAGTGACACCTGAATTTCGTAAAAGTACAGGCTAAAAGGAAAATTTTCACTTCAAGTATTTTGAACAAAAGACGAGTGTTACAGCAGTGTTAATTACGTGGCTGGAACGGTAAGAGACAACAGCTCCGGCCGCATCACACTCATCACTGCTTTACATTTTTTTAATGAAGCAACCCATTGAGCTCTCCAACTCCATGGTTGACACGGCACCTTTAAACGTGAAACACTAGTGCGGACCAAGCAGGGCGTTAAAACGTTTTCCTATACAAAAACTGTAAATCCCTAAGTGTTTTCTGTATCGGCAGAATAAAAAAAAGGTGGTGTTCAAGGTTGACCTAATGTCTATCGCAAATCTGTTCAAACGTGCTGCTTCAGCAATTTCTACAAGATTTTGCTGTTTTGAACGCAGGCACAAAACAAAAATAACTGTCGAGGAGACAATATGTTTGCCAGCGACCACGCGGTAACATGCCCAAGTTACACATAGGGGTGGCACGATAATTCGATAATATCGCGATAACATTTTTCGTCGATTACCGCATCGCTCTTTTTCCGATTTATCGAATTATCGTGCAAACCCCAAATCTTAAATTGGTGTTATCTCGGAAACCGTAAAAGCTAGAAACAAGTGGTTTGCGGCATTGCGTGCAGAATTAGAAAGGCGATCCAACCAAGTGTGCAATACTGTTGCTAGCCACTTTAGGTGATTGGAGAGTTAGTTTAATGCAAACAATATTAAATCATCAAGTAGCAACACAACTGCTTAAATTGATGCTAAATTGTTTCTACATGACGAGGAAGTAATGGACAATGGCTAGTGCTTTTTTATGTCTGCTAGGCAAATGGCGAGTGCCATACAATTCATATTCGTGAAGGTTGCGCTGTAGGAATGAGCCAAGGTTTTCTTTTTAATTAACACAATTAAAATGGTTATTCCAGCCATTTGTTTTATCGAGATATTATCGATTATCGTGATAATTTTAAACATTTTATCGGTTAAAAAAATTTGTATCGCGCCAACCCTAACACAAACACTTGTGGTGAAGACTTATAATAAGGCCTTCTCACTATATTCGAGCATCCTGCACAAAATTTGCAACATAGCTTTTGCAAATGTTGGTATAGGTTTGCCACGTTAACACGATGGGTGGTAAATATGTCGACGTTTCGGCAACCCAGCGACCACGCTGATGTTGACACTTAAACGGACATACCTTATCACTCCATTCGAGCATCCTGCGCGAAATAGCCTTTGCAGCACAGCTTTTGCAAAAGTTTCTCCTTCAAGGGGGAATAGGAAAATGAATGCCTCTGCAACATTTACAAGTCTCTGAAGTAAGGTTGAAAAACTAGAAATACAGGAAACCAACGGGAGAAATGTACCTTTAACTTCACCCACAGCCTAACCACAAATCTATTTCTAGAAACTACTACATTCGAATTTTAGTTTACAACAAACCCTAGTCAACTTACGTTAAAAAATGTGTTTGATGTGTTTTGTTTTCAGTTGACTTCACTCTCCAGACACAACACTATTACACATCTTCAAAAGGGAGGATTGTCTTTTTACAGACGGGAGGGTACCCATAAATCATAGGTCAAGAAGGGTGGAGCCACCACCAGTAGCGAGTTACTAACGTTAATTTATGTGTTGTTGACTGTCCACAGACATAAAAAGAAAATTAAGTTGTGTTATTGCGACTTATGGGAAAAGATAGCACAAATCGAAGAGGGGGCAGGGCAATTACCCGAGGAAAGTTAGCAGGCAGGTGTTTATAAAGGTCACAGCAGCCGCGAGATGGCGCACTCAGACAATCTGCTTGATAAGTTGAGCGGACCAGTGAACTAAATAAATACAGATGCAAACCTATTTACGTTGCCGTTTGGACTTATGTCAGACTGCCTGAGCGGGAATTGAACCCAGTACCGTGTCAGTATGCCTGAGCGGAAGGACGTCCCTTTGGTCTCAACGATCGTGGGTTCAATTCCTGCTCAGGCAGTCTGACATTGAGACCAAAGGGAAGTCCTTCCGTTCAGCCATACAGACACTTTACTAGTAGCGCCATACTTATCAGAACTAGCCATACTGAACTACAGGAAGAAAGACAACGCTCGCAGTCCCCTTTATACCACGCACAACACAAACTGAGCAAGTGTGCAACTCTATAACGGCACGTACGTTACGTGAAGAATCAACGAAACGTATATTCGGAAAGTGCTTCGTAAGTGTTGTCAGTAGCGGCATAAAGGATATCCTGTTAAGGATCGAAGGAGTGTCCATGATAATATTCGCATGTTCCATATCGCGGTCTGAATCGCGATCCCATGCAGCCAATTGTCGAACGTCTGGTCGTAATCATTTTCTGGAATAACCCACGTTAAAAATTAGTTGTATTGGTTTTAATATAAAGCCAGGTGCGAAAAATACCACTTGCCAGGCATGCAATTAGTCCTAACATGTAGCAATTCGCGTAAAACAGCGTTGAGCAACTGTGAAGTAAGCAAGGAGATGGCTTCAGCCAAGGTCGAGTGGGGTAGAAATAAAGAAATCGTTCGTCTGGCCTACTGGCTCAATGAAAGTTCACTCGCGTGCCGAAAAATTGACACCTAGCATTGCTTTAGTAAAATACCAATTTGGCAATGATGAATCAACTGGCCTGGAGCCGGGAAATGGTTGAAGCACAGACGCAACTTCTCTTCCAGCTGACCTTGTGACAAGGAATGGAACATGAAGCAATAGTTAAAGCATGGACACTCCAACGACAAAAGTGTATTCGTTCATAAACTCCTGGTGTTCTTTTCAAAAGGCACAAATTCCTCAAGTAAGGCCAGCACCTACGAAACAAAGATAATTTAACCGAAATTGTTACGTCACACCTCTACTCATTATAACGCTACTGCTGACCTTTAGAGTTAGGGTAGCGCGAGAGACTGCCAGCCTCATGCTCGTTCACAAGCAATGGTATCTAGCCTGGGTGATTTCTGTTCAAATCTCAACATCTACGTACCATAGGTTACCCGGTTCTAATCCTGAGGTTGCCTACCCTTATCCGATGTCTTATGTCTAATTCAGGTAGGTTCATCTATAACGGCATTAATTTGCTTCTGATGATGTAAGGCACCAGAAATTATCCTAAATAATAAGTCTAAAAAAGCTGCAGGACCACAAAAAGTTTTGTCTCTACAAAAAGGAAGGTACAGTCAGCAAAACACGGACAGCAAAACGTTGGCTTCACTGCAACGACTTGGTGTCCACTGCACTTTGGCCCTCCCCCACAAGCCGAATCTCTTAAAAGTTTGGCTGCAAAAAATAACTCCATCACCACAGTATTTGTAGAAACCAGAAAACGTCATTCAACTGAAGCGTGTCAGATTTAGTGAAAATGTGCAGGTGGCATACGGATCATCTCCAGGATCAGAACTAACCTACTAGCCTAATTTGAAATGAAAAGGGTGAAAAAAGCATCTTCAACAGTAGACTTGGGTCTGTTTCCCATTATACAACGTTATTTCTTTTAATTTCTGGCCAATTATACTTCTCCCATTTCCCTTTCTTTACAGGTCGAATGAAGAAAAAAATTACAGTTGTGTGACACGATTCTTCTGCTTGAGGAGGCAGAACAATGAGCAAAAAGATGAGCTCAACTCCAACCACACTGCCGCCATCCATCCAATTAGCTAGACCTAAATCAACTAGGAAATGTGACAAATCGTTTTAAATTGCTACCAGCTGCGTCAGGCTATTTGGTTATTTGAAGTCATTCGTTGTTTGCAGTCATGCAACAACTCATATTGGCTATAGTCTCGAGGGCACGGTGAACCCCAAATTTCAACCGCAAATTCCCAAAAAAATTACACGTTAAAGAAGTACTTTGCTGCATCTAAACATGGAGTGATTAACATCTTGTGAATACGTCGTCCACAATTTAATGCCACCAAATCCAGTTTTTACTCATGTTTAGCTTAATTACGTTGTAAGTTAGGCTACCGCTGATTTTAACTGGTTGGCTGACAGACTTCCAGTTCAGCAATCACTGAACAGAGCAGGCTACATGATAATTTCTTCACACACGCAATTTCTGGCAGGGATAAATCAAGTCCAAAATATGGCAGTTTTACCATGGGGAATAATTTTGATGTTGGAAAAGTTTTCTAATTTTCTTGTTTTATGTTGTATTGGTCCAGCAAGGAAGCAGTGGAAGGAATTTCAAGTTTAACAATTGTATTTGCCACCAATTAAAACTCCATGTTCCAAGAAAATAACAAGATTTTCTCCTGTACTCCAGTCACCAACCTGTTTGTGTGCAGCCTTTAAAATTGTGGGCTAATTCTGTTGAGTTGTAAGTTCAGTTAAACATACGAATGAACATTAGGTAGACCTTAACCCAACACTCAAGACAATACGGCAAATTTTGTATTAAAAAATATATCAATCTGTCCTTTTTTAAAGGACAGTATTCCATGTGATAATGCATCAATCAAAAAATACGTTAGTATTTGGTTTTGGAAGGCTCGGAAGCTGGATCTTGAGACCGTTCCCTGGTAAGAAAGCCAAATAATAGATTAAAGCAATGAGAGAGTATTTAGTTGCACTTTTTTTTTTAGCATTTTTAAAATTAATTTCTTTGAGCCTTAAGTCGGCCGAAGCAACTTAATGCTTGTATGGCTGAACCGGCTCAATTTTGAACATTACCAGACTTTTGGAGAAGAAGAAATGTCTGGTAAAGGGAGGTGCCAACCCGGGGATTAGATCTGGGAAACCTCCGATCATCATAGGCGCTGAAACATTGTCCAGAATTGGCCAGAATAATTCCCATAGCCGCTGAAGGAGCTTGGTAGCCTCTCACACTACCCTGGCCGGCAGTCCTGGCGGGAACTTTGCCAAGATCCCCTTTCCAGGGGTTCGACCAGATTCGCAAACCTCCAGCAACCGGGCTGAGCTTGCTCACAACTCAGCCACGATGCCCACACTGAGAGAAGGGACGATTTGAAAGTCGTCAAGCAACACGAGCATCATGAGGAGGGACCCAGAACAAGTGAGCATCAGCAGTGAGTCCTGGCCTCCAAACCAAAACTCTTTCTAAACTGGACGCCGAACACTTGTTTGGTGTTTTGGCCCCGACTTACCTGAAACACCTAATACCAAAACTTTCATACCCTTTCCATCACAATGGACCTCACACCGCAGCCAGGGTTCGGGTTTTAGTTAACTGCCGTCGTTTTGTCCTCCCCTCTCTCACTTCCCCTCATCCTTCTATCCTGTTATTATAAGTCAGCACTGACAGTGTTAATAGTTGCACCACAACATGTACCTGAGCACCACGGTTTTTCACACTCGGAGTTAGGGCCGTAAGTCCCAAGGAGTTAAAAACGTTGTATACAGTCGGCGTCCAATATGGAAGGGTGTGGGCGAGACACGATCTGGACTTTTTCGCCGTGGTGTAAATGGTACAAGTGGCCACCGGTTCGAATCCCAATCCCTAACCAAAGCACATATTGGAATTGACCAGTTACCCTAAAAGAAGCAGAGTCCATTTTAAAGTCCCACACGCAACAAAACCTTTAGGAGGGGTCCCCAAGGACCATGAACAAAAAGCTTCGGCAATCCAGTAGCTTCCAAAATACAATGATGTTGATATTGATGTTTCTTTTATATATACCTTTCAGCTTATCCACCTGAAACATTCAGTCACGTTGTCCCGTCGCTCTATCGTTTTCTAGTGGGGCCTAAATGCTACGGTTGCTGACTGCTATTTCGAACGGGCGACATTTTCGATGAAAGCAGCGTGGCAACGTTTTCTTCGGGCCACTTTTCTCTACTGAGTCAAGAGCTTTAATATGACGCACCACTCGAAACCCCTTCCCATTTGACATTCTTGAGTTGCGCCCCATGGGGGGTGTTGCGATGCCTCTTATGCCAAACGATGGATCCTCAAAACCTTCGTCGCTAAGTTAAAAGTTTTAATACGCATCCGTTTTAAAATTATTCAGCCCACCCGGGACTTTTTGAACACACTCCCTGTATAAAATAGGCTGCACGTATTATGCAATATGGCTTCACCTAATAGGTATAAGCCATATGTGAGAAATTTTCATGCAAATCCAATGCTACAATTTCAAAAGACATCTATTACTCAACACTACACATATTATCGACTTCTTCAGTTAAAGTGGCACTGTCACCGATTTAAAGTCCACAGAATCTGGCAACATTTAGCGCTGTCTACTACTATCAAGCATCAAGTGAAGGCATGCACAACGCCATTTCTTTTAATGAAACAAACAAGCCATGTGTCTACTTTAATTACTGCGTGAAAATTTGGTACGTCCTCGTGTTCCTGGCAACAAGCTGTAAAGGTTAACATTATCACTGCCGCTAGATGGTGCCACGGCATTTTCATAAGCTTTTATTACAATCAGTGATAGTGCCACTTTAATTTTAGTTGTAAAAATAAAAAATGAGGAAAGTGTCTGCTTTCTCTTTTAAACAATGCTTTTAGGTTAAAAAAAAAAAAAAAAATTTTACTCGAAAATAAACAAAAATGGAAAAGTAAAACGAAAACATTTTTACTGCAACACACAATACTCTTTCAAAAATAGTCACAAACCAACTATTCCACGCTGCAAAAACGAATTCTGGCCAAAATTCTTTTCAAAGTGGTTTCACAGTATACCACTTTGAAAACCACAAGGAAACCACTTTGTGCCTTTTTGACTAAACTAACTCTTAAGACATTTTGCACATTAGCACGCCAAGAATAATAAATATCTTGATTCTCACAAGCGTAAAAATTGAAAAGTAAAAGTCAATGCAGGCGAGCAGCTTGTTTTATTTTATCTTCCACAA
This sequence comes from Lithobius niger, assembly GCA_023313725.1. Classification (NCBI taxonomy): domain Eukaryota; kingdom Metazoa; phylum Arthropoda; class Chilopoda; order Lithobiomorpha; family Lithobiidae; genus Lithobius; species Lithobius niger. The sequence continues at coordinate 306,678 of JAHWFP010060027.1, read as the reverse complement.
TCTGATGCGGTGTGCCAATTTTTTCTTCTTTAATTTAAATTTCATTTAGGCGTTTTTAGTCCAAGTTTTTTTTTTAATAGAAAACGAAATTCTGCAATAGAGTTGTTGTAAAATCCTTTCTGGAAAAAAATAAACATAATAGATATGCTTTTCTATTAATGCATGAAAAGCCTACACACAGCCCACATGATCCTAAGCCTACACCCTCTCACACAGTTCGGTTCTGCTCTGCCTCGTAAGCATTAGCAGAGACCAGAGTAGGGATAGAGCAGTAAGTAACTTGTGTCCATAGTATCACTGTAAGCTATTTCTAGCGACAGAACAGCACTTAATAAAACCGACAGATCTGCACTGCAGCTGGTGAACCATATAGACTACCACGTGAATAACGAAAATTTCAGAATTTAACGCAAATGCTAATTAATTATTTATATGTAATTTATTGAACAAAAAAAAGGGGTGCTGAGGCCCTAAATTATTGACGTGGGCACTTAAGAGAACCACGGTGTTTATTTTTCGTAGCGGTATGGCACATAATTTTGATAGCACACACCCGCATGAGGCTTTTACGGGAGCCGTTGAAAATGATTTGGCATAGCCGCAAAGCTGTACCTTGTTGATACAGGAGTTATAAAGAATTTACATTTTAATCTAATCAGGAATTCAAGGAATTTTAACCTCCAGGACAAAATTTAAAAGGTTAAAATTGTAAGCTTCTGAAACTTTGATAGGCTTGAAATGTGCATACGGACGAGGCTATCCTCCTCACACCCAGTTAACAGATCGTTTTTTGGTGAAATGCCAGTACTTATTTATCGTACGGTATCTCGGCAGTGAAAAACTTTCGGTACAGCAGAGGAAACCAAGAAAACTGCCACGAACTAGTTAAAATGCAAATTCTGAATTGCTTAAAAATGACCCGAGTGTCTGTCTATTCATCTACTAAATAACTGCATCAAGTTTTCACAACCAAATTGAATACATTAATTGACCAGCAGAACCATTAGGCTTAACTAGCTTTTTAACATATGTCTGTACTTTTCAACAAAATGTAGCTGAAACGGTCTTTAATTTCTTCTTTTAATAGTGATCTTAAATATACTTGAAGCTTTCTTTGCCATTTATTAATTGCACGAAACGCAGAAATTGGAAAATTTCCTTCCAGTAATACTTCAGAATTTCTTATTGACACTTGGGTCAGAAAGTTTCCCTTTCACCGACCTTCAATTCGGTTTGAAGAACAAATAATTAAGAATTATAAAGAGTAAATAATTATTACCCTTAAATACAATCTGGATAACAATATGGGAATTAAAATGCAAACGTCGGTGTAGCACAGCTTGTTTAAAGACACATAAATCCTTCCGGTATGTCGTGCGCCCCGTTGAGAATAGCGTTTGCAACATTTACACAGGTTAACGGGATATACCTCCCAGCACCATTTTTCTAGATCCACTACATCAAGTACGTCCCCAAAGGTCTATTTACTTACCGTTAGTCTTTCCTTTGCTACAAAACCGTTTTCAAATGTGGCGTCTAGGAGATTTTCTGTTGAATATTGTTAACTATATTTAAGAACGACCCATAACTATATGATGCACTGTGCGCGTACAATAATCATGACGTTTCAACTCTGTGTGTACATCTACTAATTTTCTAATAATTACCATGAGATCTAAAATCTAATAGACTAATGCGGTAAAAATTTAAATTAATTATTCCAATAGATCGCCGAAGGAAAATTATAAGACACTAGCCTAGAAAATTATAAATTGTGATTTTAAAATACGAGAATCATTATGGTTTGTGACGACACAATCGTTGACTTGATTCTGTCTCGTGTACTATTCCCAAAGCCGACCGAGACAGCAGCTATGCGAGAAACGTAGCTACCACCCCAGCCGACCATGGCGCTGTAATTGCTTGAATAACGATCTGCGCATAGCTGTAATTTGGCAGGCGGAATGTTATAAGGAGGCCGGGTGTCCCTTTAAGAGTTAAAGGGATATACCTCCCAGCGCCATTTTTCTCGATCCTCTACATCAAGTACGGCCTCAAAGTTCTATTTCCTTACCGTTAGTCTTTCCCTAGCTAAAAATCCTTTTTAAAATGTGGCGTCTAGGAGATTTTCTGTTGAATATAATGGAACTTTATTTACGAACGACCCGTAACTATATGATGCTTTGCGCGCTTACAATAATCATGACGTTTCATCTGTGTGTGTGTGTGTGCATGTACTAATTTGCTAATAAATACCATGAGATCAAAAAACTAAAAGCGTAATGCGATTAAAATTAATTGTTCCAATAGATTGCCGAAGCAAAATTATAAGACACTAGGTCTAGAAAATTATAAATTGTGATGTTAAAAATACGAGAATCATTCCGGTTTGTGACAACACGATTAATGCGTTCATGCTGGTTCGTCTATTAGGCACAATGCCAAATGAGACAGAGCTACGTTCTTTCGCTGCGAAGAACGCGGCTACTATCTCAGATTTGTGTTCGCATTTGCGCGGAAGACGATCAGCGCGAAATGTTATAAGGCAGGCCGGGTGTCCCTTTAATGTCCCAAAATTATTCGCACAAAAGAAAAAAACAAGAAAATGACTGCATTGGTAACATTTACATAACGAATGTTACAAAACTGAGTCATACATGAAAGCCAACATGGATGCATGTACCTTTAACATCAAAAGTTAATTATGACAGCCAACGCGGTCAACTTTTTCCACAACTATTTTGTCTTGCAGTTGTGGGCTACACCCAGTAGGACATTCCCAAACCACAAACCAACCAGCTGTAAAACCAGTCTAGACGACAATATGCCCAACATTATCATTCCATGAGGTTCAGGATAACAATTTAGACGCAAATGGAACATCTGAATAATGGACACAAACCAGTTTAGACGCTAAACGAATCATGCTGGAGATTTTAAAAAGGTGAACTACTGTCCTTACAAATTTGCATGCAGAAAAACTGAAAGTCACTCTCTGATTAAGGTTGAGATACGTCGGGAAAGAACACCGTACCAAATGATTAGTGCAATCTAAAA
>JAHWFP010060027.1:278537-298621 GCA_023313725.1 Lithobius niger | reverse complement strand
TCGCTGCATACGCTGCGCTGACAGTAAATGCTGAAATTTGATACTGCCGTATGGTGCAACCAACTTCTAAACTCGTCACTCCAACCCACGAATCCGGCTTGATGCAAATGCTCATAATGTCACTATTGAAGTCGATGAAACACCATACAATATTTGCATTAACATGGTCAGTTCGCATGGGATGGTGCTGCACTCTAGTGGTTGATTTCACTCTTGCACCCAGATTTATTTATGTAGTTTTTTATGTTTTAAGCAGTTAAAAAAAAAAGATATTTGCATGGTAGCATTTTTGTATAAATTAATAGTTTAAAACGTTTTTTTTTATCGTTTTGTCATAATTTAGAAGCATTGTTCAAATGTTTCCCTATTAGCTAAACGTGAGTCGTACCTGCTGCGAGAGTACATTGTCTCTAGACGTAAACATGGCGTGAAGGATTTACGTGAAGGATTTACCAAATATCGGTGATTTAATGGATACTATCCGAAGCTCAGAATTTTGACATGGTACCAACCAACAACAATACCCTAATCTCTAAACTGGCATTATTTTTTAAAGTCAAATAATTAGGCTACTGCAGTAAAACTTTGAACCATATTTTAATTAATTAATAAAATCTTGAGAATTTTGTTCAAACGTGGCCTTCAGAAGCCAGCTAAGGCAATACAGTACGGAATACTGCTTCAGCTTCCGGGGCTCCGCCCCGGACCAAGCTGGGGGAGCTTACAGCGCTCCCCCAGACCCCCTGGCTGGTTTCCCTGGGCCTCTACCATAGCCGCACCACTTCAGATTTGCTTCCTACGGCCCTGCACTGTACTGTTGCACGTGACGAATACTGTTATTTGTGATTGTATAGGTGAATGGAACACTGCACTGTGTATGTACACCGAGATCAGGAAACAAACTGAATTTAAATAATCCAGGTTAGCTAACAATGATACGTTTTCCTATCTGATAATTATTGAACAGATTCCAAGGTTCGATTTTGGGGATGGAGTGAGAAAATGAAGATTTACAAAAAAAAAAAAGGTATCCTTTTCTGAACGAAGCAATCCATTTATGCCAGACAACCTAATTTCTACCAGTAAACTATTCCTATCATTAAGAGCGCTGCAGTTAGTTGCAGTTGTGCATAAAAACTCCAGACGTGGTGACTCCCCTACCACTCCTCCCTAACTAAAAGTTGCTTAAATATGCCCCAACATTCGTAACCAAAAGAATGTTGAAACTCCATGATAGCTCGTGCCATCCACGACGAAAGTCTGGGAACTCCATGGTTACAAAGTTACTGTTGTCTCTATCACAGGGGTGCTGCTGGGAGTACCAGCTTATTTCACATTTTTTTCACACTCCCACTTTTCATTTTTTTTCCACATTTTACACATACCTACTTTTCATTTTTGTATCATTATTTCTTCATTTTCGCATCACACCAGATACACAATTCTTTAATAACAATTTTTCTGTGCCAATAACCATTTTACAGTAATTTCTCTGTAATTTCAGTGTTTTTTTTTGTTTTGTATTTTAGGATGCCTTTAAAAATTTGTTATAATAAAAATAATGTTATACCACATAATTATTCTGCTCGTGTCGTTATTTATTTTAAAAACATACTTATGACAAGATAAAAAAAAATTCGATGTACATGCAAGATGCCCTTTGACAAATTTTTCACATACCTACTTTTCATTTTTTCAAGTAGCCCTGCGATAGATTTACTCAGAAAATATACGCCACTTTCTCAGACTCAAGAGCAGCCTTAATTCACAATCACTAGACTATTTAATTTCTCTTTGTAGAGCTTGTCTTTTTGCCTCATTACAATGACAAGCGCTACGAAGACAAATGAAACAAAGTAGGGATTCTATAATGAAATCACTACGTATGTAATTACGGTCCCAAAATTAAGGCGGGTAATTTTATTGTATTTACTTCGTTTGTGTGTTTTGCCCTTTTTTTCCGCACCAGCTCTTTTACTTTTCACAATTTTTTTTACTCCCGACAAAATTTCACATTTATCCACACCGGCAGCATCCCTGGTTGCTGAGAGGTTTGTTCCGACTTGAGAGGTTAATACCACATTCATCCAGGCCGCAGCCACCTACAGTAAAAGCCGGATCAGATCAAGACAAATTAGGAAAGTAAAATCAACTATTGACATAGAAGGGAGCGCAAGTTTGCTAGGTGCTGCCATCTCTACACCAAGCGGCGAAATTTCAAACTAACCAACCAGGGTTCCAAATTCTGTCAACAGATGACGCGACTTGGCAAATTTGCCGCGTCGTTATTTGATTCGCCGTTTTGCGGAGCATTGTGGGAGGCAAAGATGATACGGCCTTTACTGTAGGTGGCTGTGGCTAGGCACTCGAACATTTTCTTCCGTATTCGGCTAAATCCCCCCAAAAATAATTTTTCTGAATGCAGCATTTCGCAGGATGGGAAAAAATAAATCTCACAAAAATTGAGTCGCTTGGATTTTTTTTAATGCAGGAGAAAGGTCTGGGACCCAAATGCCCCACAGCCTCGCTGGCCCTTCGACAGTTTTTGCTCGTACCGCGAATCTAGAAATAGGACTGTTGTTTTACGTAATCACTGGGCAAGTCATGCGGTAATACGGCAGCTATTAAGGATGTTCGAGTGTGACGAACTACCCCATGGCCATTATCTGCCCCTGCTACCATTCGGCTAACAGACAAACTGACAACAACGAACCTAATCCTATTTTTTATTGAGCGATTTTTTGGATTTAGAATAAAACCTTGTAAAACAGCACTTCGTTGGAGCATTTCAACACATCTGACACATCCAGTTGCAGCTGGAAAGTAGACTGCTTTTCCTTTAACTCACTCAAGAGCAACATGGGATTAAGGACTCAAGGTCTTGACCATCATCAATGCTGACAGACACAAGCGCTCAGCCCTCCTCCTCCATCAATGTTTATCAACTAGGCCTACAGAGACAACTATAAATTATTGCTAACGATTAAAAAATAATTATTATTATTATTATTATTATTAATTTGATTTTTGCAATGATAAAACCTCATTTTTTTGTTTTATTTAATTTCATTTTATTACTAACATCCGTTAAGTTAGACACCAACTTACATAATTTTTCAATTATTGGAACGTTGCCTTCCAGCCATCCGCTCATGGCAACTTCCAGGCCTCCAGCTTAGGTTGAACGGAGCTCACCACTTGATCGAAAAATAGTAAACACAGGCTAGTTTAATAATTATCTGATAGATAATAAAAAAATTTTTATAAAAAGTAAATTTGGACTTTTTAAGTCTTCATTCATCCCAGCTCGTAGTAGGAATCTTGGATGGGCAAACTTAAAGGGCAGACCTCTGCCTGAGAGTGACGGTTTCCTTTCCGATAGGGGGGGGTAAACGAAATGTGGGCTTCATTATTCTTGAGCAGTACGTCTAACAAGGTAAGCGTCAGTCTGGCTCAGCGGTAGGACCTTGGCCTTTGATCCTGGGTTCGATTCCCCGCTCAGGCAGTCTGACATACAAGTCCAAAAGGCAACGTAAATAGGTTTGCATCTGTATTTATTCTACTAATTGAGCCTCGCACCATACACAGATATCCTACTTGCGGCAAATCTAACCAATCTGTCCATCCCTACCTCCCATGGCAACACCAGTTAGTGACAATGTTTTATTTCCATCAGCTGATATTTCACCCCTTAATAAAGTAGTGTACGCAGTTCCATGCTTAGATTACCAGATGGTTTATCTGGGAGAAACCAAAAGGAAACTAGAATAAGGACTCAAGGAACACATTGGTGCAACCCGACAGAGAGAAACTTAATGCAATAACCCAACATCACAAGAAAACCAATCACAAAATTGTGTAGCAAAATACACCTTTGTCCTCGTTTTAACACCAGTAAAAAGCCCACCTGAGAGCATTACAATCTAGCTATAAAAAATTTCTCTCGCTGTTGGGTTCCCCTATGACTCTTATTGGACCCATTTATAGCCAAATATATGATCCAATTCATCTAGATCTTACTTCTCATTTGGAGGAAGGTGGAACATTAGTGAACCTCAACAGCAAAGCGATCTACACGCATAAATGAGTCAAGCTAAAGATCAGTGGTCTGCAAGCACGCGAGAAGTTCGAATTTTGATGTACCGTCAATATGTAGCGAAAGTCAGCTAACGCAGTTTTAAAGTGTTTCTGAAGAAGAGGAACGGACAACTTTCCTCGAAAATTCAAGGAGACTAGTTCATTCTGGTCTATAAGGTGGCGCAAATGTGATTATTTCATCAAGATGTCTTTTAATCACCACTGTTATCGTCGGTTAACCATTCTCCAAACCTTGAATATGCGTGAAAACTCAGGAAAGTTTTGAAGTCGCTAATAAGTGCTCCACAACTGGGACCGTGCCATGATCGAACCTTCGCGAACGACTAATTACGCGTGCCAATGTTTGTTATGCTTCGAAGCACACATATTTGGCACAAACTAAAAATCCAGACCAATTTTTGTTTGCACTGGTTTGGGAATAAAATTGAAAATGCAAATCATAACACTGTTAGGCAAAACCTGGTGTAACACTTAGGGGCAGTATGTATTGCAAGGGCCTGAAACTGTTGAGTATCTTCCTTGGACCTTAGCAAGGGTAGGAAATTCACCAACTCCTTGCTAGGGAACTTGGATGATATGCGGAAGCGTTATAAATGTCATTGGTCATCCCAAGAACAACGCCGACGCATGACAACATGTAAATCTCCGAACTGGACCCATCCGGTTTTCCAGTGGTTCAGGCTGGTATAAATATGACAAACCTTAGCTTGGTAAAGTTAGACGGCGTCTGGGGTCAGACTGAATGTTTGGTTACTGTATTCTTCCGTTTCGCATGACCCCAACGGACTGGCTCGCCACTAATACCATAACAGCCCCTACCTTTAGCTTTACAGTACGGACAAACCTGCAATTTGCGTAAGAAACCTTGTGTGGTTTTTAAGTATTGCTAATATTCGAGCAAATCTGAGCAAAATTGCGCAAGTTTTAACTTTAAATGTATCCTTCCACGGAATAATATATTATAATAACTTTTAAGGTTTTCATCATGACTATGAAGGTTGATAACAATGAAAACCAATTAAAAGACAGTTACAATCACGAGTTACTACTAACATTTTCAAATGCATTGCTTATTTCCAGTTTTCTTTTAAATTATTTACAGCGACTTATGTCTATTTATTTATCCTTTGAGCCTTATGAGTGTGTATTGAATTATATTCTCTTTCCATTGTCTATGAACGAGCAAATTCGGTCGAATGGAGTCCTGGTCATGATTGTGACCTTAATACTTTAACGGGTACAGGGAGTTATCTTTACGCCAGTGGACAAGTGGCCACATCGGTAAAGGTGGTACGGCAGTGATCTGATGAACTGGTTCGCCGGTTCAAATCTGGGTCACGTCACTTGAATGAAACATCAAATGCATAAAGGCAGGGATTACTGTTCTACCTTATTTCTAGTGTGAAATTTTTGCAGATGGCTTATTTTTGAATGCATGGGTTGACCCTAGAAAAAATACACCAGGTGTACCAACATCGAAAATTCTCACTTTTAGTGTTTACCTAACAATCAATTTATTTAACTTCATAACTGTAAGGGAAAACATCCGAGAATCGCGAGTCTAAACAAGTAAACACAAACAAAATGTACATTATAAGTCATGCATTCGTCCTTCGCTTCGCTCCACAGACAATTTCATACGGACAATACCTGTAGGAAAAAAAATTAAAGCCTGTAGGCAACAAACAAATGATCGCCAACCAAAATATCCAATCAAACACGACAGCAGCTTTAAATGCCAACCGGCAAAGCAGGAAGTGCACGGGACAACTACACGTTCTGTAACAGGCGACTTCCCTTTTAGAAACACAAACCCACACATACACACAATTTAATAGTTCAGGATCCAGGTGTATAAAATGAATGAATGAATGAATTGGGGGCGAGTCCAACCCACCTGTACTAACACAGCTGCCGGCTACCACGATACACCTCAACACGACCAACTAGAAGAAATCAAGCGTCCCAGTGTCAACAAACCAATTTGCTCTCAACTTGTTGAACGGTTGCCAGAAGAGACATGATCACCAACGTTTCGACCCAAAACAAGCCAATGACGAGAAGTTATGATTATTTTGGGCTTATTTTTGGCCGTCATTTATTACGGCGCTTCTCACTTAGCAGCCATGTCTGAGCTTTAAGGGCAGGACAAAAAAAAAACAACAGGTTTTTCCTGCCTCAAGGGGCAGGAAAAGTTGGAAAAGACCAAAAAAACTTTTTCGCCCGATTTCACTTGCGAACTTTTAAACTGGCACAACATGGTAATTGCGATGAGAAGAAATTTGATCATGTTTGTCTGTATTTATGACTTAATCAAACTGCTGATAGGAACTGATATGGTCAAATTAAAAGTCCTTTTCAACAGCTGTTATCTGGGGACGGAGAGGAACAAGCATATTTTATTTAAATCAGGCTGCTTATCGCGATTTAAATCAATTGAAGGTGCTAGCCTAGCTTCCTTGTTTGGCTTTAACTCAGCTTTCAACATTAGGTCACACTCAGTTTTGCAACATTAAATCAAACGTACGTAAATGTTACAAATGTATTCATTTTCTAGTTTTTTCCCCTCGCTTGAAATAGTTTTCTACATTCACTTTAACCTGCGCAAATGTTCCAAAAACGTGGGACTTGAAAACAGTTGAGAAGGTATCGTGTCCTTTTAATTTCCTTTTCTTGCTTTTGTATTAAAAGCACATAAATCATTCCGGTCTGTCGTACGACCCGTTGAGAAAAGCGTTTGCAACATTTAGACAGGTTAGAGTTAATGTCGCAAAATCATCTCCACGAAAGAAAATACAAGAAAATGACTGTGTTGGCAACACTTACATACGTTTGAACTAATGTAGCAAAAATGAGTCATACAGAAAAGCCAACAGGGATTCATGTGCCTTTAAATTATTCCCTCACATTTCAACATTCAAGGACCTAAAATAAGATTTAAGTTTTACATTCTCATTTTTTTCCCAGCATAATAAGGTGTAGACTGATGGTCGTCAAAAATTTTAGTAACTTGAAGTAAGTCCACTAAGAGATCAGGCTAAACAACGCCAAAATAAAAACATCAAATTGTATTCCAATAAACATAATCGGATCCGAATACTTAAAATAACTCAAGCTAGACCTCCTTTACATGCCCTTAATCACAAAAAGGAGGAGCAACAACTCCGCAGTCACCATTTTGCTCCTTTAACAAAAATATTAGGCCTATTTTGAAATCCTGACTTATGGTTTGTGTTTCTGCCAGCAGGGAGTGTCATAGGCAATGCTGGAGTTTTATTTGAGTAAGTGCATTTTGAAAATGTGAGGCAGAGCCTTCCAAATTCCTAATACAAAAAAAAAAAAATAAAAACGCATCTGTAATGATTACTGCCACAAAAGAAAAAGCTAAGCTACTCTCGTGATGATCTCCCCCTTCTCACAGTTGAAATGTCATAGTGCTGAAATCAAAATGTTTCACGATGTTCACTTTTACTTGACACATGCCCCGTTCGAAGCACATCTTTAGGCTAATCCGCACTCTGAACGGGGTAGATAGACACATAAAAAGTAAACTGGATCGTATGCGAGTTAAATAAATCCAGATTCGTAGGCGGATCGAACATGCTTCGCTTCGCTTCACTTTAGTGGGTGCTCCGAACCTAAATGCGTCGAGTTTCGAATTAGCAACATTCCATCACGTTTCACTTACTGTTTACTCAAATCAAATATGTGAAGTATGCACAAATTTTCAAGCAGAGTTTATACAACTGTCAGCACCTATTATTTAAAATATAAAAAATTGTATTCATGGGCTGGTATCCTAGTTCCACGGTTTGAGTTGTTGTAGCACGAATCCGTTAATTAAGCGACAATGGCATGTTCTGATGAGCGGTTGAGAAACTAGGGACTAACTCGTTTTCGCCGTACTTTCCCTCTTGTGCTCTGAACCGTCAGAATCGGGCAAACTAATTCGGATTCGACTCGCACGTCTCTCAATTTGGAATTTGATTCCGAATTAAAAGCCTGCGCTCAGAACGTGGTATAAGAGGCCCCCTGAATGGTCTCCACATGTGCAACTGCACATGTCTAAACCTGCTACTGGCCATAGGAATATATCGAAAACCAACTAATTTGTAAATAATAAAGGTTTCACCGCCCCATATGTCGCAAGAAACTGGAAGGGGACGACACCACTTATACCAGTGCTGGTATTTAAAACTAAGGTAGTAAGATGGTCTGAAAAAAAATTTCTTAAAATGTATGGAGTTCAGGCTGTTGTGAAAACCCCTGCTGGTTCTCTCCGAGACTGCAGCCTCAGGCAGCGAGTTCCAAACTTTGGCTGCCGAGATGGAGGGATAACTAGTTTCAATGAGTGGCCCCTAGCTAGTTTTTAAACCGATTAATTTCGAAGAAAGACATCGTCACCTGCAGAATGCCATGTGTGAATTTAAAAGTTAAAATTAGGCATGTCTCATCTCCTCAATTCCAGCCGTTCAGTGTAAGGGATGTTTTTCAGTCCAGGGATACCTTTTGTAAATCTACACTGGGCTGCTTCAACCTTGTCGATGTCCTTTAGTAAGGCCAGAGACCACATTGGGCTGGCGTACTCTAGAAGTTATCTGACGAAGACTTTAAAAAGGCCCATAACCTGGTATTAAGAGTGTCTGAAGCAAAAGTGGTTAGCCATATCCACAGCCAATCATTGGTAAGCGGCTGCAGCAATTTTACTGCAATGAAGGGTGACCTTTTAGATCACAGAAAAACCAAACACAAGAGATCCTTTGCTTTGCATGTGTTTGGGAAGGGGGAGGTTATTATGCAATATTGTTTTTGCCAATATGTAAGGTGCGGCATTTAGATGTGAAAATTGGAAATTGCCGTATTAGCACACAGGTTCTAGTTTATTTCAGCTGACAGCAGAGTGTAAGATCGTCCACACAGATTTTGATTGAGTAGCATTAACCAGGCTACCAGAAATTACAGGTTAGGTCATTAACCGGCTCTATTAGGTCACAGGTTAGGTTCAGTTTAAATATGCCTACATAAATAAAAGGCTAAGGTGGTATGGCACTATCTTCAACAAGAGTAAAGAATACCAGAAAAACGAAAAATGTTTAAGTATACTAAAAATACTTAAGATTCCGTAACCCTTTATTGTGGATTTATACTTTATCCAGATGTCCTGACCCTCGGTCACTGCAAACACAACAGGAACGTCAGTGTAGTGGTCAGGGGGAGGGGGGGGGTGTTGGTTCACTGGTACAAAACCCAGAGCTCATTACTAGACATACAATATTCTGACAGATCACAATTAGGCCTACTTGTCCGCGCTAGAGATCTCCATAAATGCATATGAAGCAACCAAACACTGCAAAAGAACGAATCAAACACCAATCTTGATGAATGCGTATGGATAGTTCTGCTACCCAGTATGAAATTTGCCAAATGCCATAGAAATGATAAAAACTGATCACATTGTTTCAAAACGTGTGAAATTGGCAATAATAGTGGCTTATTTTTTACCTTTTGAAATTAGCCCAATATCTGCATTCTTCGCACTAATATGGGACTTTTACTATGGTATATTACGGCAAATGGCTTTAGGTTTTTCGTGTAGTGCTCGGGGCCACTATCCTTACAGACCGGGCTTAACGTCCAAAGGAAAACCAAATTATCTCCCGAGAACATTTGAGGTAGAAATTTCATTTTTAAACTCGTGCATTTCATGTCCCAAAGTTCCCCTTGCCATAAAATTTCAACCGAATCACAACAAGAACGAGAATGTTATCACTTCCAAAGCAGACAAACAATCACACAAACACAAATTCTAAATTCAATTGTTGTGGATGTACTGTTGGATATCAAGACTTTTTTGCAAACAGTAGACCAAGTTACCAAAAGACACACAACTGAAATACGCAAACTACAGAAACCTACATACAGTACTTGAAAGTGATGGCAAAAACCAATAACTTATGCCCAACCAAAAAGTCCACATTTCAATGCTGAAAACTGGAGAATATTCAATTGATTTTGCTATCAGTCTTCCTCAGGCAATGGTATGGCGAACCACTCAAACTTCCAATCAATTCTCCTTTCAACGAACTTTCGTCTCCTCACAATTTGAAAAAAATTGTAGAAAATTTAAACGTGAGCAGACGAAAGTTCGTTGGAAGGAGAGGAATGGAAGTTCGAGTGGATCTCCAAACCATCGGCTGAAGATGGTAAAAACAGTGGAAAATTAGCCAGTTTTCAGCATTGACAACATGGACATTTGGTTGGGCGTAAGTTGTCCTGAAAGCAATGTTCTCTTTTTAACGATTTCTTTATTTTATTTTTTCATTAGCTCTAAAATAATTGCAGCCATATTTGCGTTAAGTGATGTGGCCTATACTAGCTTAAGGCAGAATGAAAAACACCCTGTGACTCATTCTGCTTAAGGCAAACAATGATTTCGAATTGTTATTTTTTTTCGTTTTTTTTTTTTTTTCAAAACCACAAACATAACAGCGAAAAAAATTGCCTTTAGTGAGGGTGAGGCCTTGCAAACAGTTGGTTTTAAGCAGCTGATGCTATCATTGCATCACTAGGCAACACCGACTCAAAAATCAAACAAATCATTAGGCAGCTCCCAGTTTGACTCATCCTAACTCGTGCTGCACACCATTTGCCCGTTAATTATCAATGGCCACACGCTAACCATAATCAATAAAGTGACAGAACTTTCAGGATAGCTGGCAGCTGGTGTTAGCCATGCTCGCTGCTTTCTTCCTACTACCAGGCTATCATTATCTTCCCAGTATCGCAATTCGGCTAAATACACGGATTATCAACCCAACCCTTAAAGATAAACCATTCCTTGTTTTATTTTTGTAAGATTGCAATTCAAGACTACTTTTAAAAGGGCATACCCACTCAAACAGCTTTTGCAACATTTACATAAGTTAGAGTGAATGGAACGAAACCGTTTCTCAGGAGGATGAAAAATAGGAAAATTAATGTTTTTGTTAACATTTACACACGTTTGAAAGCCAAATAGGAAAGCCAACCTGGAAGCATGAACCTTTAAATGCTTAATGTAATTTGGAAAACATGTTTTTCTTTGCTAATTTGAAAAAAAAATTAATTCAGTGATGCAAAATTACAGGGTGACCCACTTAAAAAAATAATGTCTCAAAAAAAACATTATAACTACAACATTTCTACAATTACAAGGCTGTAGCCAAACATTTAAAGTTTTTTTTTACATTCTTTCTTTTTACATTCTGACAATATGTTCCATGTGTCCGCCCTGTAATTGTATAACGCTTCGAAGACGAAGTGTGAAATTTTGCTCAACCCTTTTACTCACACTGATGACCACTTCATTCAGGACTGTGTGAATGTGCTCCTGAAAAGTAGCCAATGATGTCACTCGTTGTTGAAGGATAAGATTAAGATTTTCCAACAATGAGTGATGTCATTGGATACTTTACAGAACACATTCGCTCAGTCCTGAATGAAGTAACCATTAGAGTGTGTAAAAGGGTTGTGCCAAATAACACACTTCATCTTTGAAGCATTATACAATTGCAAGGCGGACCCATGGAACACATTGTCAGAATGTAAAAAAAAACGAATGTAAAAAAAAAAACCGTTAAATGCTTGGCTACAACCTAGTTATTGTAGAAATGTTGTAGTTATAATGGTTTTTGAGATATGATTTTTTTTAATCGATTTTTTTTAAGTGGGACACCCTGTAATACGGGCAGAAAGGATTTATATTAACCTGACACCTCTCACCCATTTCCAGGGTTGCTTCCTCCCATCTGTTAAGAAATTGTGAAGAAAAAATGTAAGGAAATAAATCATTCAGAAGAAACTGGTAGATTCTGAAGATATGGGTTGGGAATTAAATTAATTTTTACTTATCCTAAAATACTTACCTTTAGTTATTGGCTTAAATCATTTATTTAATGCTCTATGCACAAATTTAAACTTTAAGCTTCAGTAGCACCCCACCAGGTGGCATACCTGCTCACTATCCAGTAGGCATTGCCACCTGCCTCCACTATCGTTTGGCAAACATTCCCGTTCACTGAGAGCAGGGAGGGTGGGTTTACACTAAAGGTAAGTATTTTCGAATAAGTAAAAGCTAATTATAGCTTTAAAATTCAGTTTTCACTTAATCCCGAGAATACTTCCCTTTCGTTATTGGCCGACTTGTCCAAAAGGCAGTGGCGTGTACACCATAGAGTCAGACTGGCAGGTGCCAGGGGCCCACCTGCGTTGGGGGCCCCCGGTCCACCCATCAATGCAAGCAAACTTTAAAGCAAAGTTTTAAAACTACTGCTGATTATATTGGGCCCAAAGTTAAGCATTTTGCATAATTTTAAATGTGGATTTTCAAAAAAATTCTCAATCTCTGGGGGGTATCCCCCCCCCCCTTTTCGGCAGCACTGTAATTTGTGTCCCACCGTGCAAGGGCCCACCCTATTCTGTACACGCCACTGCTAAAAGGAGTGGATCCGGCCAAACCTGAAGATATCTAAACAGATGATACCTGTAGTCTCTAACCATTACTTACTAGAAAGGAGAAAGGCACGAGTGATGCAAAGCTTCATTTATTCTTTCTTAGCAAGTTCCCCACATTAGTTTCTGCCTACAATACTGCCAGCATAACACGTTCTTTCTAGAACTTCCACCAGGCACACTTACATCCCTCAGATAGTGGCTGTGTTTTTTCTTTCGCCATGAACAAGCAGATACTATTTTGTCCAGATGCCCGAGACAAAAGCCCAGGACGATGCCAAAGCCCAGACTTCACACCCCACGGGAGGTGGGGGGCAAATGATCCAGAGAGACATCATACGCACGTTCAATCATCGCGTAAATCCACGTCACCAGCCACGAGGAATGCCGATGGATTTTTAGAGTCCTTTTTGATACTGAAAAAAAAGGTATCCAATGGAGCCTTCATCCCTGGGCAATTGTGCATGGGCAGGTGATATTTTGTAGCCTCCAAATAAAAACCCAGGATCTGAATCGAGCACGAACGCACATTATCCATTCATAGGTTCCACCACAGGGCCTATGGCTTTGAGATCAATTGTGCGTGGTGGCTCATCCGACCTAGTTTTTTTTTTTTTTGCACAGAATTCGGGAGGAAAACAAGTGTGACGATCTTCACGAAGACCAATCTTTTGTAAATCAGATATAGTCATCATTAATCTCTGGTGAACGCAACCAGCTCACTCTAAAGGGCTGCTGTTGCCAGGGCCATGGGTAAAACTGTCTTTTGGGTCAAACACAAAGCGAGGTCTTACGTAGACGTTTGTAAGGGAACGATGCTTGTTAACACCAGAGGGAGGTTCCACGCAGGAAAAAGATGATGAATATGAAGCCAAAGATTGGTGAAGGCCTGAATTAACTTCGAAATTACAATACCATCTACCGGCTCCATTGTACCCACACAAGACAATACTGAGTTGGTCGCCGATTTATAGCCTGTAATGGCATTAGGGGATATCTAAGGTAGCCAGGGAAGCCACCAAGGGATCACAGGAAGGGGGGGGGGGGCACATAGTTTCCGTACACCAAGCAAACCACCTGTTTTGCCTCGTATACTTCGATGGTTGATGCCTGTGACTTTCAAGTAGAGTGGTAGTGCAACCCCACTCAGCCCAGTTCAAGGAAGAAACCGAAAAGATAGAATTCATAGTTTATTTCCAGGGCCACGCGGTCTGTCCTTAGGAGATGTTGTCAGTGGTTCAAAGATGCTCTAGGCTAGGTAAGGCTGCAGTAGAATGGTATGCTTCAGGAAGAGTTGTTGCTGGTTAGGGACCAGCTCCCAGAGTTAAGCTTAAGGGGGTCTGCAGGGCATTTTATTCCTACTGTTTAGCTGCAGCCAGCTCCCACCACAGATAGTGGTACTTCCTGTAGTATGTCCTGGTATCCCATGAGCCACTTCTGCTAACAGCCACCCCAAGTGGCAGACGAGACCTGAGCCAGCTTGACCACTGAATTTCAGGGATAAGACCATACATAAATGTGCATAGGTGACCTAACTAAATTCCAAACTTTTCCAGCTCGCATACGAATCCTATTCCAGGTGATAGGCTAAAAAGAAGGAGGACAGGTCAAACTCCGCGCTAGAAAAATGAACTGTTGAGCCAGGCGAAACCTGGACTTCGCAGTGTTCATCCCTAGGCCAAACCCCGTGAAAAGGATAGCCAGAACCGAAGGTCACGAAGCAGGTTCTGTGGGCACTGGTTGTGGAGCAGCCAATCGTACAGTAGAATGGCATGCTTCAGGAAGAGTTGTTGCTGGTTAACGACCAGCTCATAGAGTGAAACTTACGGGTGCTGCAGGGCCTTTTATTGCTACTGTAGAGTTGCAGCCAGCTCCCACCACAGGTAGTGCAGGGTACTTCCTGTAGTATGTCCTGGTATCCCATGAGCCAACTCTGCTAACAGTCATCCCTAGTGTTAGACAAGACCTGAGCCAGCCTGACCACTGATCTCCAGGGGTAAAAAGAGTACATTGCATGACTGAACTACATCATCATCACTAAAGAGTACACACAATGCACAATATGGAGCCATGGAAACAAGGGAGTAAGGCCCAAGCTTAGGGAATACGGCTAAACATAGAAGGCTGTGGAAACTGCCGTTGTAGTAGCCAAAGGGAAGGAGAATCCAACGTCTTTCAGGTTAAGTTACTTAGTTTCCACTTGTGAGGATGAACAATGGCTGGACTTGGTTTTAGGGTTTGGCCTCTAAGTTCAGTGAGCAGATCCTTCCTGAAGGGTAGTGGAATTGGGCCCACCTTTTGTAGGTGAAGTTGGCCATAGGGGAACCATGAAAAAGCCTCGTGACAATTGTCTCTTGTGCAGCACCTTCTCAAGGATGGAGAACTGAGAGAAGGAGTACGCAAACATCCCCTCCCACGAGATGCTGAGGCCGTCCGTTGCCCAACCCTGGGGATACAGGAGTGGGAAGACTTTGTGTTGGAGCAGGTGACGAACATGTCCACCCAGGAAGTTCCCCATTTCAAGCACATTCAGTTTTTCCGCTATGTAGCCTAGAAGCGTCTTCCATCTGGGTGCTAGGCATGGTGTTCCAATTACAGAGTGTTGCTATGGAGACACTGTTCTTCTGATGACCAAGTTCCGGACGCCATGATACAACCCAACCTGATGTCGAAGCATCCGAGTAGGAGATCTGGGTTAGAGGGTGAATGAGAGCTCCAAACGTTAAATTGTCCTTGTGAATTCACCATTGCAGAGCAGGCCTGGGCAGGTTAGGAAGCATTAGTCTTTTCGAAACCAGTGCATCTGTCTGGTTCTCCACGCTCCTGGAGACACGAGCATCGTACAGAAATCCATCTGGCCTATTACCACCGCCAGGAAGCACACCATTGAAGGGAAGCAGATGACTCGAGGTACGTGATCCTTTCTGCTGGGTTCATACATCGTCATCCAAAGCAAATTCCAGGCCTTTTTCAGCTTTTTCCAGGCTCAGAAATTACATTTTTCATGCAATTTTTCAGGATCAGTAATCCATGTTTGACGTAAGTTTTTTTTTTTTTAACTATTATGCTTATTTCTAGCACCCAAAACAATAGAAATCATGCAAGAATAAGAGCCAACTTTGTTGGATATTTTAGCTAAAAAGGGAAACATTTGCGCGGATTCTATGCAGTTTTTTGATGATTTTTTTTTTAAATAACAAGCTCCAAATTATTACTTGAACAACTGTCAGTAATTTCCAAACTTCCCAGCCTGATAATGGCAATCATCCAACACTTTTCAAGGCCCGTAAAAAAGACACAACCCAGCTAAAAATTATTTAAGTGGTTTCCGGTAGTGGTACTAAACAAAATGCCGCTAACGGGCAGTCGTTTTTTTAAACGTTTTATACATGATTTTTCATATGCGGGCGATTTCATATGCGGGCGATGGCTTTTTTTTTTTTTTAGCAAACAAAACAAAATCACTATCTTACATTTTGTTGTGGAGTACAATATCTATGTTTTAATGCCAGGGTCAGCATGCAAAGTTGCACGTTTGATAAAAAATCACTCTTTAGTACCAAATTTTTAGATGTGACATGCCTTTGAAGACTCTTAGAATTCTAGGCGATCATGTGAATGGAGCAAAGAGCTGATATGGTCATGGAAATGTTTGGTGGAAGTGCTGATGTGCGATCGAAATTTTTTTTTAGACAATGTCATAAAAAAGGTTTCATACGCTAAGAAAAAAAACCATACGTGCGCTCCTGAGAACCACTTGATTTTTAATGACCTAACTAAATTCCAAACTTTTCCAGCTCGCATACGAATCCTATTCTAGGTGATGGGCAAAAAAGGAGGAGGACAGGTCAAACTCCGCGCTAGAAAAATGAACTGTCGAGCCAGGCGAAACCTGGACTTCGCAGTGTTGATCCCTAGGCCAACCTCCGTGAAAAGGGATAGCCAGAACCGAAGGTCACAAAGCAGGTTCTGTGGGCACTGGTTGTGGAGCAGCCAATCGTGGAGATAAGCGTATAACGAACTCGATGGTGTTGCAGTAAACCTAATACACGGCAACGGATAAACGTAAAGACATGAGACGCCGTGCTGAAAACGAAGGAAATCACCTCAAAGTGGTACATTCGTCCGTCTGACACAAGCTGGAAGTCTGAGTGGTGCTAGGGGACGTGCAGGTAAGTTGTACAAATCGATAAAGACTGTATACTCGCCTTGACACGGGACTCTTGACTGATGCGAGCATCTCCATTAGTGTTTTGTGAAGGAATGCATTGAGTGCCCTCAGCCTGTAAATTTGGCATTTATCTCCATTCTCCTTAGGAATGACGTGTGCTGGGCTGTAGAAGGCTAGGGTTCCCGGCAATGAAGATCGGATGCCATTTTCTTGAGCAGTAGCACAATTCCGTTCTCCAGTAATTCGTCCAGAGGGAGGTTACAGAGCTAAGGCGGCATAACCATAGAGAGCGATGGAAGCGAAGGGAAAGGAGGAACATATCAGTTTCGTACCACTAACAGAATGAAGGCATCCGACGTCACCTTTTCCCATTCAGACACATGCCTAATACTGCCCCCCAACTGACAGTGAATGGGGGCAGGATGTACCACATTGGAAGTCAGGAACGAGGACGAATGGACCAATAGAGGAACCACCCTTGTCCCAAAGTGTCCTGATTACTTCGGGAATAGCTTAAACTGCACCCCTCCCATATCTTGATACATGGTCCCTGGTAGGAGGGGGGAGGGGAGTTATGAGCCGGGGTTTTGACGAAAGGGACCGACGTTAAACTCTGTGTAAATGGAGAAATTGGCTGGCGGATTTAGGAGCAGCAGGTGACCTCACTTTTTCTCATCCACTAACAACACTAGAGGACGAATGTTATGAAAGAAGGTGAAGGGTAGTCGATGGGGTTAATCTGAAGGTTCGTAGCAGCTTCTAGCTAGGCATCCCTCCGACGAAAGCTGTTGCTCAACAAAGCACGCAAGATGCAATTGAAGGAATCCTCCTGAAATGACGAAGTTCTCTTCATCAGTTGAAGGCACTCTAACAATCTAATAATTTTGTCTCTGGATTCAACTGGTGTGTCCAACAACGTATTCAATGACAACGTCAAAGTGGAGTACGCAAGATCAGCGTGGGATCCAGCTTGAAGGCACCAGGCGATTCAATTGTTCTTCTTCTTCGAACTGACAACAAGGGATAGTAGGCTAGTTGACCACAAGTTCCTAGCTTTCCAACAATAGGCTACTGGTTTTGTGTAGAAGGTGTAAGATGTAAACAAGCATCTATGGAACGGTACCTAAATTTTATGAATTTATTTCTCCCGAAACAGCCTAATAATAGGCCAACACTTGTGAATATGGTGTAAGCAGACCTTTTCTTGATCTAACAATTACGCTAAAACCAAATCTAACTTCAAAGTCACTGTAAAAGAACTACGTAGATACTTGGTGCAATTCCTTGAATTGCATCTTGTGTGCTTTGTTGAACAGCTTTCGTCGGAGGGATGCCTAGCTAGAAGCTGCTACAGACCTACAGATTAACCCCATCGATTACCTTCACCTTCTTCACAACACTCGTCCTCTAGTGTTGTTAGTGGACGAGAAAAAGTGAGGCCACCTGATGATCCTAAATCCGCCAGCCAATTTCTCCATGTACACCGAGTTTAACGTCGGTCCCTTTCGTCGAAATCCCGGATTTTCTCCCCCCCCCCCCCCTTCAAGGGACCATGCATACAGATAGGGGGGGGGGGGGGGGGGGCAGTTTAAGCTATTCCCGACGTAGACCTTACAAAGCACTCGCCATTTCACAATTTCTACTCGCCACATACCAAATACGTCTTGTATGATGCAAGGTTTCAATAATTTATGCATTCACAAAAATTGTACAATTTTCTGAAACGTCAGTATTAATGCATAAAATCCAGTTATATAGCCATTATAAATCTGAGCATAACGCCGCAAACCGTTCGTCTCCAACTTATACGGCTCCAGAGATACCCCTTTTTTAGTGGCATGATCTGTAGCTAGTCGCAGTTTTGGCAAGTAAGGGTAAATGCCAAGTCGCCAACTGTTGATTTCCATTTGACCGTCATTGGGAAGGGTTGATCCTTGGCTGAAGAGGCCTAAATCTGTAAACTAGACAACATGTACCATAACCAAGAGGCTTGTTACATGTATACCCACAACATCAGGTCAGGGCAGAAATTCTCACTTGTGGTGAGGACAAAAACTAAAAACTAACACATGTAGCCTAATCATTAACCCCTCAAGCAAGTCCAGCAATGAACAATTAAGTTTTAAAGCTTTGTGATGGGGGCCTGGGTGATAGCGTAATCACACTTTCAACCCTTGTAGCCTACACACGCTGAAGCCCGCACCACAGCATTCATAGTTAGTTTTCATGAGGGAATGGTATTCACTCTGCTACTCTCCAACTGGCGATTAAATTGGGCAAGTTAGAGATACAGTACAAAAATATTTTTTTTGACAGCCCAATTCATCCGGTGGATTGGTAATAACAAGGTCGACTGAACTGAAAATATTTTCACTTCTTGTTTCGCAGATTTTAATGTTTCAATACACTATTTTAAAGCTTTTTAGACTGCTAGCTACAATACTGGCCAAATATCGAACTTGTAGCTCTTACTGTTTACAATTTTGGATAGCCGTTACTCTGTGGCTATTGGCTGCAATTTCTATTACACCTAGGCTAACCATACAGCAAACTCACACCACCTCAGTTTCATGCATCTGCACTACATTGTCACAATTATTAAATGAGACAAAGAAGTTCGTAACAACATCAAAGCGTTTGTTTCTAGCTAGCATGGAATCCTATACAAGATTATTTGTTTCTAGCTAGCATGGGATCCTATACAAGATTATTTGTTTCACCATGCTAATTTGTTGATAGACGACGATTTGGTAAGAAGCGCTAAACACAAGTCGCCAATAGACGAGGGTCTCTACCCAAGTGTAGATTACACAAGTAATTACAGTTTCAAATGGTTGGAAGACTTTTACCGTGCCTATATTATACAACAGAATGGAACTTACCAAAATCTTGTTTTCTGTTTTGTCGCTCTTTGTTTCCATGCGCACAGCGCATTTAAATGGAATTTTGACATTCTTTCCCAAGATGAACCTAATACTCTCTGAAACAAAATTTAAAAAAGGTTTAGCATTGTTGTAAGCTTAGGCTACGGTAATAACCCACTACAATACTTTTATAACTATTTTACTTTTTTAACCCTAGAAGAGTAGGCTACAACCCAAATAATGAAAATCTTTCATATCCAGGTAACATGGCTACTAGGACGGTTGAGGGACCAGAAGGATGGTAAAACAAGAAAATTACTGTGCACATTAAATATATGCTAGGTAGGTATGAAGCAGGGATGCTTTGGGTTGGTTACCGGGATGCTTTGGGATGGTTACCGGGATGCTTTGGGATGGTTACCGGGATGCTTTGGGTTGGTTACCGGGATGCTTTGGGTTGG
>JAHWFP010060027.1:246017-278527 GCA_023313725.1 Lithobius niger | reverse complement strand
TTACCGGGATGCTTTGGGTTGGTTACCGGGATGCTTTGGGTTGGTTATCAAGATGCCGCAAAATATTTTCCATACACGGTACAGTATGATCAAGTACCACCTGCAACGCATGCTTCATGATGATTAGGACTCTGAAATAAGTGCAGTAGCCGTGTGGTCAGTCGTGGTCGCTAAACCAAGTGTAAGCTAGTTCGAATTTGGCCACTGACCAACCAATTAACCTTAAACCTATGTAGGACGAAGCCGTAAATCTTTTAGAGCCGATTCTCTAGGGAATCAATAAATCAAAGCCAGAGGAATTTCCCAATAACAGATTTTAGACAGCCACGGATTTGCAATGCAAAAATTTTATCAAGCAACACGGGAACAATAGGTCTAGTATAGTGAAACATAAATGTAAACAAATGACGCTCAAACTCAAAATGTCAATACTCATCAGTAACGCGAATTTTCGATTTAGGCATTTTCCAAAAGAATAAATATTTTCAGTCCTCCTATCTTCGTCAGGCAGCAAGAAATGTGTGAACTGACTACATCAGTGGTTTTCAACCTATGGGTCGAGACCCCAAATAGGGGCGAGGGTGATCTTTCGGGGGTCGCGATACATAAGTAGGCAAAAAAATTATTTTACTTTTTTTTAAATCTTTTAATCGTAAAAACGTTTTTCCCCAGAAATGTAATCATTAATAAAATTAATTAATTTTAAAGTACTTTTATCTCTTCTAAAATCTAATTTTAATTATAATCTCTCCATTCTAACAACAAATCTTTCTAATCTAAAACAAATTTGCGGGCGTGACGAGGGCTATTGTTTTTTTTAATGAGCAAATGACATTCAAAATGCAAAAAAACCGTTGGCTTCCCGGGCCTCTGCCCGGGGAGCTCCCCCAGACCCCCAAGTTGTGAAACCGACGGGCGAAGGAATTTACTTGGGGGGGGGGGGGGGGGGGCAAGGGCGAAAAAATGTTGGGGGGGGAGGTCGCGGTTTGAAAAAGGTAGGGAACCACTGGTCTACATAATTGTATGCACTCTTCTAGATGGATCGAATTCAACCGCAATTCAAAATTAACGCGTCTGTGGCCATCTGTATCCCACGATCATCTCTAAGCTGCTGATGGCATTTAATATTCTGCTGAAGAGGTTGGAGAACAACTAACCTCTAACCCTTTGACCACTGAATTAATTTCCTATCTCCACAAAAGTAGGGGTAACCTGGACGGGACTGGAACTAGCAACTTGAAGGAGCTCTTTAACTTCAGACACACGCCTCTACCAACTCGGCCACGGTCGTCTCTAGAGTCGGTTTGTTAAGGGAACCTAGTATTGTTGTC
The DNA here is from genome assembly GCA_023313725.1 of Lithobius niger. Taxonomy (NCBI): domain Eukaryota; kingdom Metazoa; phylum Arthropoda; class Chilopoda; order Lithobiomorpha; family Lithobiidae; genus Lithobius; species Lithobius niger. Next base: position 277,196 of record JAHWFP010060027.1, on the reverse strand, counting down.
GTTTCTCCATTGTTGGCCATCTCGTGCACACTTTGGACTCTGCTTTTAGGACTCACAGCTGTGCTTGCGTTTTTCGTGAACGAAAAACGGTTTGCGGGATAAGATGTCCCAGCCAGACCAAGTCTGTCAAATCTCATACTCAACATATCTACGCAAAGGAGAACCCAGATACTGGTCAAGTAAGATGGGAACTTTCTGCCGAACAAAGAGTCATTTTCACCTCATTCGGTGCCTAAAGATGTTTATTTCCACGTTCGCTTCACAGTTTTGTTGATAATCAAATCAGTAGGCTATTGCAAAATGAATTTTTCCAAAGGATGCACAAAATAAGGAGGATGGAGGTCCTTTAACAATCGAATAATTTAAATAATGATTTCTGGTGTGCGTTACTGGTACGCTAGTTCTTTTCAAGGAATTTAGTGCCTTGGTTTAAAAATATAGAGCGTGCGTCTAGGAGATAAGGAGATCAGAATTCCGGAAGAATGACCACTGTTCCTGCGCAGTTTCGGGGTGTTGATGTGAGAAATCGAGTATGGTTGTTAGGGTTTAACGGCGGGTACAGAAAATGAACGCATAACCTTTCTTCCTGGAACGGCATGCATGACAGGGCAGCTTCCTGTTTTGACAGCGCAGAGTTTCTTCAATACTGGAACAGCAGGAACGAAGGTGTCGCTGTTGTTGAACTGCCAGATGAACTCCAAAATGAATCGGTCGTGTGGCAGGGAAGCGTTGCCTTGAATATTCAAGCGCAGGGGGTTTGTGAGGCAGGGGGTTTGCGATTCGTTTGATGGTGGTTGGTGATGGAACAGAGTCTGATGTTGGAGTTGATTCGAGCGGGATCACTGGAACTTTGGAGGTTGAGGATAATGACAGTTGGCGAAATTGCTGTTGAGGTTCTTTGCGAATTTGAGGCTCACGTGGTCTGCAACAATGCTTCGGTAGTTGCTGTGGCTAACGAGGTGATCAGCCGTAGGGCGGTTTGCGGCTGGCTGAGAGCTGAAATTGAAGTAAACACCAAGGGCGATGAGCCGACGAAAGAATAGGTGACATCATCTTGATGGTGGATGTGGTAAGATTGACGTTGAACTGAAGTTCGTTGGCGGCAACGGAAGTTTGGAGAGGACTGTCGACTTGTTGCACATGAGAGTCGGTGCAGACGACGATATGGATGAGACAGGAGTGTGCTTCGAAGTGTTTGTGCTGTGACGAGAGGGGCTGGATGAAGATGAACTGGAAGGACTGTCAAATGGTGATGGTCGCAAAGGAAGTTGCGAGTTCGGATATCCTAGTGTTGGAGGGGCATGAAGAAGAGCTTCAAGTCCGCTTCCAAAATCCAAGGATGCAACCCGAGTTTTCCAGGTTTTCCAGAGTAGATGGAGTCGTTTTCCACGCTACTTACCGTAATTTTAGGAAGGAATTTTTTCACACATTTTACCAGTTTTGTGTTAAAAAGGCTGAAGCTTTTAGATGGGAAATACATTATTTAAAAAATCTTGATCCCCCCCCCCCCCCCGAGTTTTCCAGGTTTTTTGTAATAAATTAGAATTCCGAGTTTCAAAGGTACTTTAAATTCCCTGAGTTTTCCAGGTTGGTGAGAACCCTGGTAGAGCGTCGGTGTCGAAGGGGCAGGGCTGCAGAACTAGTCAGAGAGCTTGTTTATCGACAGAGTGGATCATCGCATCACGTTTGAAGAAAGATGGTGCCGACGGCCGGCCATCTAGAACAGATGTTGAAAAAGTTTAGACGGAGCATGTGAAATAAGCAATGACTGCCGCGAACGTACGACAAGAAGTAGAGCCGGGAAAAAGGTGGGGCTGACAGTCAGAGGTTAACCGACGAAAGCGAGTGCTTCATGGCGGGTGGGTGCTTCGACAAGCCTTTGGTGAGAGACATCGGGGTTGGCAGGTGGATCTGTCTTTGAATGCTTGAGTCACACATGACGAAATAGAGATGTGACGAAGGAGAGTGATGTCCATTCGTGGGGCGTTCAGAAAGCTGGGAAAAGCGCAGCTGTAGGATGGAGTTGTAGTTGACCATCATCGAACAGGTTTCCCTAAGAGTACGAGGAAACAGGACGAAACAGAGATCATTCCTGATGGCCATGGAGAGGGGGACGGTGAAAGGAGAAATCAAGGCGGCCATGGTCCAGACAGAGGGTCAGCAGCATGATTGGTGATGCCGACGAAAGAAGCGGGAAACAACGGTGATGGGCTAACGACGACAGTGTGGTTTATCGGGAGGGACTGGTGACGAAAGATGAGGGAGAATCAGGAAGCGTGCACACACAGTGGCCACTGGAGAAGAAAGATGAAAACCTTTGTGCGCCTCTGAGCTAATTAAAGAGGGGTGCGCATGCAAACCAGTTGCCAAGGTGGTCGGATCCAAACAATTTAAAACCACCAGGGAGTAATCAGCATTCCGAGAAAGAAATGCAAAAATCACACGTAATTTATATTTCCGAACGGCATACAGAAAAAAATGTAGCTATGTCACTCCATAACTCATGATACAAAAAAACATACGTGCCACACCGTCTCGTAATTTAAGACTATGCTAATGTACCTGTACCGACTGGTATGACGATCACTCCATTCTAGTACCGAGTAACCTTCTCCCCCACCCCCAGATTCAGTTTTTATTGCTCCGCAGTGCCAGGAACTCTTTAAACAAACATATGCAGTATGCTATGGGTAGCACATCGTCCTAACACCTGCTTATCCTAAACTAAAAGTAAAATTAAACTTTTACATAAATCATTAGCTGTAATGAACCCTGAAATGTGAATTAAAAGTTTACAGACCAAGCCCATTTTAAACGTTGCCCGTCAGATCGAAATGCTCGAATATCACATGGGGTAGAAACACTAGGCTATCAGATTGAAAATGTGTAACTTCCCATCAAAAAAGATTTTATTTTTTAATACCCTAAAAAAAAAATCTGGTTGACCAGCATGGCTTAACCAGTTCGCAGGACTCACCATAAAATAAGATTGGCCTAGCCTACTAGGTTTGTTGTTTTTTTTTTTTTCTACCCGGCACTGCTCGTATTTCTGCCGAGCCCTGCAATCCAGTCTGTCACGTAATTTAAGTGTTGTTTTCTTAACATAGGCACAATACTAAGTGTGACAATACTAGTGAGTAGAGCTTATGTAAAGAGCAATTTTAGTAGATAGGTAGGCCTAATTACGGTACTTTTTGTAGGCTATCAATTGAATGAAGAAAAACAGTCACTTCCTTTTTATTACTAAAATAGGTATTAGACTACAGACGCGAAGCAAGGTGCCAGCATTGTACACCAGCACAGGTTACGACAACATCAAAAGAGAACCTGGTAAGTTAGGAAATTGAAACTTACCTAACATAACAAGTGACTGCGTTTTTTATTACACCATTCTTCACGGCCGTTTACAGTGAACCATTTTAGTTTTTACAGTAATGTTAAAAAAAATGTCTTAGAAAACAATAATAACATAAAATTAGGGCTTGAAAAAGGATGTGAATCCCAATATTTAACTGTTCTTTTCATAGAAGAGTGGTGGTACCTCATATCAATTACTTTATTATACGCAGGCTTACCAAACACTTGTAGTATAGCAGATTTTGTTTTGAAATAATTAGCGTTTCCCGTTACAGCACCAAAAAATCCATAAGATAGAAACAGGTTACCCTATAATTTCCTATGGGCCGTGCAATACATTCCACAGCTACATTATATCTGTTGGATTTCGATCCTAGGGGCCTGAACCCATCAAACGTCCCCAGCTTCCGCGAACCAGATGCCTTACGGGCAAATGTTGCACAACCACTCGGTAACACAATTTCACAAAAACACGACCTAAGATTACACGCAAACTTTAGAATACACGTCGACTTTAAAAAAAAAAAAACCTCCAAATATCTAACCTCCATTGATAGACGTCGAATTCCGCATACCGATGCCTGCACCGTCTGCACCAAGGCCTACTCCTCGAACAACTTGTGGAAAATTATATCTGAAGCGATGTTGCTCTCAAATTTTCGGCTACGCTTTTTTGGTTTCAAATTATCGCCTCATGTCATCCGGACGATCCCAGCGGTTGATCCCGGGATTAGGATGCAACCAGGCTCGACCGAGGCGTGAAATTTAAAAGAGGATGACATACTAACGTCAACAACGTTCGCTCACCCTCCGTACATCATTTTTGCCTGTCAAACTAAATCTCAACGCACCTCAACCAAATTTTCTCCCGTGTTTTTAAGTGTTATGTTACCGGTTTAAGATTAAGAAAAAATTTGCTCACCGCCAAGTTCCTTCGAAACCACACCCTTGGAAGACATTTTCATAATTTTGTATTTACATCGTATCCCATCTGTTACTTAATCCTCTCCTACCAACGCAAGAACCACGGCAACTTGTGCAAGTCAAGCCATTGAGAATCGGCAGAAGGAGGACACTCAACACTCACGCCATATTTACAAATGACGTCACTGGATGCTGCGGTGCAGTTCTCAAGTGGTTTCGGAGTTTGTACATGCGTTTAATGTTTGTAAAGTATTTTACAAAACGTCATTTAAATGTTCTTTAGGAGATTATTTGCATTAATTTTTTTTTATTGTAACTTCTTGATATTTTGTTATCGTATTGCTTCCGGCTTGTACGCGTGTTCGGAAAGTAAAGACAAGAAAGATATCAGTGACCACGTCGCAATCCAAACGAGGCTTGGCTCACTTCATCCAGCTTCTGGTTCCGTTCATCGACGCGTTCTTTACTGACGTAGCTCGCTTCGACAGCGCTATTTTTACGTCGCTATGATGATTTTGTCTTACCAATATCTCCCGTATCTGGTCCCCAAACACGAGGTTTACCACCTTGAGTTAGTACGTATAGTACGTCTAGAGTCTGCAGTGGCTCTTTTACTTGGTAGAGAACTGAGCGATTCGAGCGCGTCCATTACCAAAGTAAGAAAGGATATAGTGAGCAAGCTAGCTATAATAATTAGGTAGAATAAAAACTGAGGGAATTACACGTCATGAGTAAATTATTTTTGCCTGACTTCGTTTTATTAACTGCCCAGTTTAGATTTAGAACTTGCCAGATTTTAAATGAAGAAAAAAAATTCCTTTTTCATCGGGTGTGGTTCCTTCCCCGACCCTCCCTGGATTTCTTTCTCTACATTTCTCACTTTCTGAACTACAGCCCTACCACATATTTGGCTATTATTCGGCTCTGGTGATGTAACTAAGGAAGAAATTCTAGGTACGCCAGAAGCAAGACTTGGTTAAACCTTCATTTTAGCGTTTCTGAAGCTTCAGTACTAAACCCTATCTTCTTTACGAAAAGCAGTATAAATTCAATCAGGAAAGTATGCAGACTCGAGGCAAATATATTCCTACTAAGCCTAAGAACCATGCTGTTACACGTTCACTCTAAACTTAAACCTAATTCAACTTAACGTAACACTGCCTCCAACAGCACCGGGCCTCCATCGCTCCTCGAACCGCTGAAATTCCCTACAAAACTTTATAACCGGCCTCAGCTAGACGTTGTAACCTGTAAGATTGTGTGGGGGAACATCGAGAATCTCACCAAGATCGCTGTTCCAGTCCTGCAGGTATGGATAACTCCGGAAATACACCCACAACTGACAGACCAGCAAAAAGTGTTCAACCGTCCCCTCTTCTGCACCACAATGACAGAACGGTGACCCTTCTCCACCCTAACCTGTGCGCATGCACCCCCAACATGCAATGTCCAGTACGAGGTCTTGACACCAGAGCAGCATCCCTCCTTGCCAAGTTGTCCAAAGCAGTAGGGAACGCAACCGAAGGTTGTATGGTACAAGCACCTTCCAACTGCGCTCAAGTCCCATTTACATTGCCACTCGCAGGCCGAAATCGCCCTGACAACAGTGAGCAGTTCCCTCAGGGCGACCGGGAACCCAACCCTGTTCCGTCTGTCCAGAAACTCCTGCTTAGTGCGCTCATCCACTCATTACCAAAATATCCAGAGTGGCCTGGGATCCACTGAATGGTCACACCCCCGCCACCCTGGAAAATGTTAACAAGTTTCAGACCAATTTTCACAATGATCGGATGACAGACGTCCTGCGACTCAAAGGCAGTACGGAGACACTTTAAGGCAGTAGCCGAGTCGGACAGAATTCTGAACTTCATCACGCTCAGGCCCATGACAGTGTCAATATCAATTGAGATAGCGACCCAGTTCCCCACAAATGCAGACTGGAGGCAGGGCAAGAAATAACTGTACCCTACCTTAAAGGAGGGACAAAAATATCTGCACTACCATCCAGACTTCGCGGTGGAAGGATGCGTCACACAAAATATCCCCACACCCCCGAAACTCTCCGTCTGGGACTGGCAGGACAGGAGGGGAAGAACCTCTCAACACCAGAAACTCAGATGAGGTCCCAAGACAAGACTCAGAGCAGGGATCCCGCTCAGTGGACAGGGAGACGCCCACACCCAAGGCCCACAGAGCGATTCTAATTTGGAGGTGCACCAAACAAACCTCCTGGCTATTGGGTCTCCTCTTTCCGTACCAATCACCCTGAGACAGTGCAGACACCGCCTCTTTTGCCCTAAGGTGGACTGGAACTTCTCCTGCCTCACTAAGCAAAGCGGGCACCGGGGTTTGTGACAAGCAGCCTGTCACCGTGCAAAGGCTGGCATTCAAGGACACTTGGACTCCCTTGACTGCACCGCGTGAACCCAAAAAATAGGGGCGGTGATAGTCTGCACAGCACTGGATGATAGCCCTATACAGAGACAACAGCAAAACAAGTGACTTAAGGATACCGTGCCAAACAGCAACAGTCTCCTTCACAACTTTAACATCAGTAGCCCAACCAAGGTGCGAGTCAAGTCTGTACCCCAAATACCTAACACTGCTAGCAGAGTAGAGAACAGCCCCCCTACCCTAAAGGAGCATTCGACCACAGGACTCTCAGAGAACACCGCCAGCTTCGTTTTGGGGATTGAGAGCGAGAGTCTCCTCTCTGCCAAAGGCTCTGTAGCTGATACTGTCAATACCGGGAGCTCCCGCGATCCTGCACAAGGCCGTAGCTGTGTCCAATTCACTGCAGGGCATCCGCTTCAAGGGGGCCGCACCGCCTAGAGGCAGGGAGGGGCGGCCCTAGGGGAAGTTATAGATACTTGCGAAATTCTCATTGAAGGCTTCAGCCATCTAGCGGCCTCTCAACACCACATCACTCGGCCCCAAGACCCAAGCCACCGAGGGGAGGGAGCCTTGCGGCCTGACCAGCCGCCAAACCTCCGAAGGGGAAAACCCCTCAGTGATACACACACTAAGACACAACTTGAAAGATGCCTTTTCCGTCCTAAGAACAAACATAATCTGAGTCAAGATAGCAGCAAGGATTTCCTGCGGTCACAAATAGCCCTCCTGCACTCCGCGGTTACTCATGCATGGAAGCATCCACGGATGACGTCAGAAATGTGTTAATATATGACGTTAGCCATTGTGGCAACATACACCACTTGGGCTTCTGGCCAAGTACAGCCCTCGCTCAACCTTAACACAGATCTTCAAAGGGTTCAACGGATTTTAGCGAGCGTTAACCACTACGGCCATCTGCTCGACGAAGCCCTAAGGCCCTTCCCAGGTGGTCACCTACCAAAGGTCAAGCGGGCACAATGTAGATCTTTAAAACAATTTAAACAGTTGGAGCGGTCCGGCTTACGTTTGGTGATAAATATTCGTTCATTTGGTAGTCCAATTTTGTGTCGATTCATCAGCAAAATCAACAGCCATTGAGATGGAAGAATCAGTAAAATAACACGAAATGGGAGCAGCGACGTAAGAGGCAACTGCGATTTGGTGTCAAATCTTGCACTGTTTCTCACGTTACTCATTAATACTAAGTGGTCCCACGAGCCAACAGATCGGTCGAAGGTCCCTGCTCCGTCCTTCATACATCATAGTGGTGTGCAACTGTAATTTTTTTTTACACTTCATAAATAAATACGAAATTGTGTTGTTTTGTTTAACTTATCGATTTTGGTTTTTATTAGAACTACTGATTTGATGATTTCTGTCGCCATGACGACACGTTGTAGTCCCGCAGTAGTCGAAGCAACATGGCGTTTCGCATCGCTGTTATTCGTTGTAATAATGTTTATTTTAAACACACTGCTTTAGCCAGGAACATTTCAGGTAATTTGAATGTAGATCCTATTTATTATAGGTTCAGATTGCAATGGGCATTTCAGTATGACAAATTCAATGACTTTATCGTAATCAATTTGATACCAACAATATATGCCGGTCACCCACGCGGTAGATTTAGTTTGAGTTTTTAGTGAAAAGCCCAAAATGTACTCTGCATTGTTATTCATCCGATGACGCCAAAAACGCTGTGTCTGTCCCTACTCAAACTGACTAATAAAAAATTAATACATTGAGAAAATTAGTAGGCCTAAACAAACTGGTTGGAAGGAAGAGAACACTAGCAGCCCTAAGGTTTTGGTAAGTTAGTAACTGCTTCTTGGTAACTGCAAATGCAATATTTATCATACAAGAACCCCATAAAGGTAAAGGAGCCCATCAAGTTTTCACCATAGAAAGTAGTGATATCCGAGCCAAAATGGCTGCCACCAAGTTTGTGGACCGAACCATGAGCCAAGGCCAGCTGAGATAGTAGCTGCGTCCCTGGCTCCACTCCGGGCACATCATCTTTATGCTCTTCCGGCATTAGTTAGTGACAGACACGCCAGGAGAAGTCCAGTACCGTGCACCATGTGAACCAAAGGGGATTGGTATCTGGAACAAAATTTATGCGGAAAAATTTGTAGTTTACTCAGCTATCTGTTAAACGATCAAATTGCGAGATTGACGCCTACTGAGGGTTTCTCCCGAGTGCACGTTGTTCAGATACGAATTCTTCTTGGTTTTCAGGTCGTACGGTACTGGACGACTCCTGGCATGTCTGTCACTAACTAATGCTGGAGGAGCACAAAGCTAACGGGCCTGGAGTGGAGCCAGGAACGCAGCTACTATCTCAGCTGGCCTTGCCATGAGCACTCAAGCTTAACTGACAATTACCGAGGAGTCAGTTAAGATTAAGTGATCAGAGTTGGGATGGAAAACTTGGTGGCAGCATTTTGGCTTAGATATCACTACTTCTGTGGCAAAAACTTGATGGGTCCCTTGACCCATATGGGGTTTTTGTATGATATCACCCCATTTGATTATTTTATGGTTTTGATTTAGTGTAAGTATTGATTGTGAGCTCCTTTTGAAAATATAATCGTAAATGGTTTCTTGAAGAGCCTCACGAAAATCGTCACTTTGGTATAATAAAGGGCTTGTATAACAGAAACAAGTGAGCACCATAAGTTAGTTTAATTTAGGCCTATATTTTTTGAAGAAGCGGTAAGCCTTCACAGATTTTCTGCCCCATAAACGATGACGATGCGATATTTATTTATTTTAGATAAGTTAAAATTATAATGTATCATTTCGATGTAATTGTGAAACGGAAACAATTAGTTAACCGAGGCTGCATTGTTACTTGGCTATTCAGGACAATTATTTTGACAACAGATGGTGTGTTCCCAACGTTCATGAAAATAGCATTACAAATTATTACAATCTTTGGAGTTAAAACCTCCCCAAATGTCAAACCATAAAAGGCACCTATTGGAGTCAAATGTGAACTGAAGGTGAAATTTCAAGCATATCTGTTGCACAATTCTGAGTGGAATTAGCTAGTAATTAATTATAAGTAATTAGCTCGAAATCAACGATGTTGAGATACCTTTTCGTATTGAAATCCTTTATGTACAGCTCTGAAACTGGACTTTCTGTGTACAGTACTTGGTAAACTCCGTCAACCTACCTATACAATTTCCAAAACTTTCTGTTGCATTAATATCTAGTATTCAATATCAGAAAAAGCCGATTTAATATCTCTAGTAAGAAATGCGGTTGCCAGCCTTCGCCTAAACACTGATAATGTCTTGATTTGAACATCAATCAGACGTCAATAACTAGACGCCATGGGAAGCCGACAATCTGACCTTGATGGGGGAAGCACTAGCACGTTTCTAGATTGTACTTAAATTGGCCAAATGGCTTCATTGAACAGCGGTACTCAAATAATCGACATATAGAGGCTAACTGTTGCGATGATGAATTACAATAAAAATACATTACTTAATACAAATTAATAATACTTAAACGAATACATTAGGAATATTAGCTTCTTACTTGAGCTTTCTAATTTGGTCTACAATGTTGTGAAAATCCAACTCCTTGAAAATATAACAGCCGTATCATTTGCATTTTATTATAAAATTGCAAGTTTTAAGTAGGCGATTTGGTAAATTCATTGTGCGATATCTACTCAAAAGTGATGTTGGGCGATGGTAGGTTTGCTTGACGTTGAATGCACATTGTTCTTGATATTCACTCCACTCTTTTTTAAAGGCATATATATATATATATATATATGTATATATAATATATTTTGTTGCATGTCAACACGTTGCAGCATGACTTTGGGTGATGTGGGGCTACACAATTTACATTTAAATCTATTTTGAAGTGGACAGTGGTTCTGGTATGAATGTGTGCCCTTTTTGCCTGATACTGTTTGGCAAAGGCCCGAAACTTGCTCCAATCCTCCACCATAACGTTATAAAATTCAAAACGCTGAACCTGCCTGTTTAAATTCAATCCAGTGCAAGTGACCTGACCTAATGACAGCTGCACGGTAAAATAACAACAAAATTCAAAAAATACTACCATGCAGTGCTAGAGCGAAGTACCAGAGTGAAATTGGGCAATTACCTAAAACGTGGTGGGCTCAAGTCATGGTTACCTGTTTTTGTAGTTATTGTGTGTCCATGGGTCACTTCAAGAGCCGATGAAATGAGCCTCCTGTAGTTGCGAAGGGCCGGTCACTTCTATCCTGGTCACATGTATCTTGTACTGGCCTAGTTGATGAATAGTTTATTCATTTTTCACACGGTTGTGATAAGTATTGGGAAAAAGAAAAGAAAATTAGCCAACATATTGAAAACTTAAAACTGGTAGTTCAGGTGCGTAGTAGTTTCCGGATCTACTTACTGCACTTTAAGCCATCTAGGGAAGCCTAATGGTAAACTATGTAGCCTAGCTAACATCTGTAAAGGGAGTGGTGGAATTAACATAGGCTTGCCTACCTCGCTTTTTACCATTAAAGTTAAACAAGTTAAACATTTTGTCCTTTTATGTCACTTTTTGAAAATAGTAGCCTAGTCTTAGACAGGTGGCGAAGTTGCATTATCTTTATGCAAACGGGCAGTTTTCTTTTTCTTTTCACCCGAATGTCTTTTGCTTCGCAGTTGGCGTTATGCTATCATGATGGTCAATTTCCGATTTTCCATTCGTTGAAGACTATGCTAACAATGTGTTGCGAACTGAAACAGTGACACTACTGTATCCATTTCCAGACTGAAAGATCGTTCACCGCCGCCTTACTAGTTCTTCAATGATGGCAGATGGAATAACCGAAGAAGATGGGTGTGTTGAAGGCTTTGAATTGGTTGCTATATTGGATGATTTGCTCGATTGCGACAAATTTGATGATGCCATATCGATTTTAAAGGACCCAAGCAAAGAGGGTCATGTTCTGGAGAGATGCCTGGATTTGCTGCCCGTTGTGTGCAGAAGGTTTACGAGAGATGTTTGTGACAACAACCCCGAACTCCAAGATTGCTGTGAAGAATTAATGGAACTGCTAGTCCGCAAAGGTAACCCTAAAGAGCTCCTTGTCGGTTTACTGGAGCAGACCGAGTTGTGCGATGACGACATAAAGTTTCAGCTTTTGCTTAAACCCATTAAGGCAGTTCTCATGCGTTTGCCCAATAAACGAGGCAAGTCTCTTGAATGGGCTTTGAGTGTGGTGTTTGCCTATGTGCGAAAAATGCCCCTTCCAAATGCGTACAAATTTGAAGGGAAGGAAAGGCGACTGATGGACTTGGATCCCAACGCTCAGCGACTCAATACTGTCTTTCTCTCATTGATTGTATTCTTTGAGCCGTTCGTTGATGAAATACGGTTTGGAAGTACATCGCTGCCGAGTAACTATAACCAACAGCGAAACACACTGACACGTTTTTTGTTGCAGTATTTTGGTCATCCTCTTGTATTCATGGATTTGTCTCAACGAATGGAGGAGGCCAAAACGGGAACACGTAGTGCTGCTGATAAATTTGTCATGTACATTCGGAAACTTCAGAGCAATTTTTACAGATTATTTGAAGTTTGCGCTGAAAATTTACCCAAAACTCCATCCAAGTATAAAGAAAATTCGGGATTGTCAGATGATACGGAACAGGACGAGGCGATGGTGAACATTGTATCTCCCCTGTCACTGGCCACTTTTTTCTACTTGGTGTTTGCTGAGGGTGTCGAGTTTGACCACATGCCTAATGTCTACTCTCATTTACATGTTATCGAAATGTGTTTGCCACTTGTGAACGCACTTTTAAAAAGAAATGAAGAGTGTGTCGTTCATAAGGGATTGCTTTTGGCTGATGTTTTGTGGAGCAAAGTTCAAGTCAGGCAGCTCGGGTATGAAATGCTCGATTTTAGAGAATATTTTTCCTTTGCTCAAAATCTAATTGATGTGATGGTGTGTAATAGCATCCAAGAACACAGACAAGCTGCCGTCAAAATGCTCCCAGCATATATCAGTAAGTTGAAGTACAACGGCTCTTACCGGTTATTGGAATGCTTGCTGACAACCAACGTGCATGCTGGTGTTCAAGGTCTTCTGATTGGCTGCTTTAAGAGTAATCTTGTGGAAACATTGAGTTTAGCTCCTGTACCGCCCTTTTTTATCCATAACAATCTGACGGCCATGTTACATTTGATTGTGCCATTGCAAGATGGGGTGGAAACAGACTTATTGGACCAGAGTGATCGCATATTGGGTGTCCTCAACTTGATCCGATTTTTAACTTTGCGTGATGCTTCTCACGAAAATGTAACTGGCGTTTGGGACAGCGTGGTGTTGATTGAAGAGAAGTTGTTAACTCCTTTGCAGAAAGCGTTGGATATATCACGAGCACATTACCAATTGGAACTAAAGCGTCAGCAAGAAGATGGAAAGACTGGAGCTACGGGAAGTGGTCATTTAAATGTTATGGTGGGAGACCTGCCATTTCCAAACATGCCCCTTAAACAGCGTCTTGAAGTCTTGCACTCTGCTTTAAATGTATTTGATGTTATTGAAAGTGTTGCAATGCGTATCACTGAACTTTTAGATGCCGGGAAATCAAGAATCAATTCTTTGGCCCCGTAAAAATAAAGCCTAATCCGTCCACATTCATCTTGTCTTCCTCCAAGTAATGATAGTTGGGTTTCGTGCATGGTTTTTACAAATAAAAAAACTTACTTGATTCATCTTGTGATTCATTAAATTAGTGATTGTTCATTGTCTGCAGGGTAAAAAATACAATTGGCTAATGCACGGGAGAATAGAAACAGAATTATGTGTAGCTTATCATTTTCAGGATTGTGTATTTTGATACGCTGTGTTAGCGCCAGATACCGAAGGAATATTGCGCCGATTGCCGAATTACCTAAAATGTATACTGCCGCATAATGTGTCGCATGAAGCATGCGTGTGCAACTCCCATATCTTGGACAAATGACTGATCGTATCTTTGTTGATTTTTCTTATTTCCTTGACATTTTAAATACGTATTGTTTAAAAACATTTACAGCGTGTTGCACACCTCTAACCCAGGTGGCGACCTCTTCTACCAAATTCATTTACCACTATAGACTTTCTGACAGTGGACGTTTATATAGGCTACATTTTATATAGGCCTATGTAATATTTTATAAAAGTAGACCAGATGAAAATGATTTCTAGTGACTTTTATTCGAGTCGCCCGTACTTCTGATTGTAAAGTGAAAACTTTTAAAGAAAATTAATGAGTAGTAGAAAAGTTGTCCCAATTGCGTATTTTGATCAAACTCTGTTTACTGTATAATAGGGATGTGCAAATAGCATGATTGTACTTCGAGCCAAGCCGAGTTTGCATCAAAAGAAACTTGTATTTGGTGCTTATTAGTTTGTAAGGAATCTAAGATGCGTGTTAACTGACAGGTGGGTTCCAATGTACAAAATGTTTTCCAGTTTTTACACCATCGGAAAGCTCTCATCGAGACGATGTATTTGGTATACAGTATTTGAATTATCAAAATCAGTCAAAAAATGGCGAAGTATCGTATTTTCACTAGATCAAGACTTTTTAGAATATGGGCATGAGCAAGCAACGAGCAGAGTTAGAGTACAAGTTGTGTACTCTGCTTCAATTTTTCGCATATCCTACATCCCTAATATCCCCAAACCCCTATAAATTCTTGCTAATATACAACACAATTAATGAGTATTGGTGTAAAGATTGTTACTGTTTCAATTCAACCCCTACTTAATAATACTCCTTAGTAACTCGCCTAATAAAAATCAAAACAACCCGATATAAATCAAATAAATCGTGACTTTTTTTTTTCCAAAAAAGGATTTTTTTCCAACCCAGATTGTTTGTCCTTTTTCTGGAAATTAGTAAAAACCTATTCATTCAAATAAAGTAAGACCAGACGCTTGCTAGACAATGGTACCTAAAGGTAAAAAAAAAAAGGTACCTAAGGCCGTGAAAATAAAGTTCTTTTGGTTCTCGGGCATTTTTTGAATTTGTAAAAATGATCCGGCGACCAGGTTATTTATTAATTATTATTTCATAATTCAAAAGACCGCCTTTAGGGAATTTTTTTTCGCAAAACTGTTTCTGCTATTTCGAAAGCACTAAATCGGCAATAAGACCAAAGTACTATTAAAATATAGGATGGTTTAAAACCAAAAAGTTGGATGCGCTTGCTAAGCTCAATTTGTCTTGCAATTTGCTCTGTAACGCTTGAGATAAAGCAACAATTAATTCGTTCGTCTCAAAGACGCAATAAAAATGTTTGACCAGGAGGGGGGGGGGGGGGTCACCAGCAAAGGGTGTGAGAAGTAATAATTTTTTTCCACGAGCTAACATAAATTTAGAATTCTTTCTTAATGTTATGTAAAACAATTTATGAATGTACTGGTAGTTTTCAGTTGTCAGTTTTATGTGCGTTTGAAAAGGAGTGATATTGTAATACAAAAGTTTAATTTCATTATTTGCCAATGAAACTTTGGGTTAGAATCATTCAGATAGCTTGTTAAATTTAGGAATAATTTGATGGTGCCAATGCAGGAAAAAAAATGAACGTTGCAGTGGGGCTTTAAACGTATCGTAGCTATTTTCTAAGGAACATTAAATAATTTGTTATTCGTGCCTAAGCACTATTTTCTATAAAGTTTTTTTTTTTCTAATTTTATTATAACTACGATAATTGTCAAAATAAAAAATGTCTGAGTTTTGACTGTTGTTGGTTTATTCGTAAGAGTTTACTGTTATGGTGAAGTAGTGTGAAACTATTTCACTCATTTGAACATAGAAACATTTCTGCGGATTGTTGGAGGATCAGGAGTGAAGTCGAATATGTAGATGCTGGCGACAATCTGACGCCCGCATGTTGGGGCATTGGTTTATAACAAACAAATTTTGTCTCTTAAAACAATGTCCCTTTCCAGTGTTTGTCTCTGAATCGGAGATCGTCAAACTTGCTTGTTTGTTGACAAATGCAAGTTGAAAATAGCTCCCAATGCTGACAAACAAGCTCGGACGATCTTGGAGTCCGACAGAAACCTTGCAAAGTGATCATACACTTTTGGAAGATATCGGGTGGTCATCTGCAGCTATGTTCCTGATAGAAACATTGTTTCTGTGAAACCAATGCTGCCTCATGGTTGCAACACATAGGCTGGAGGAAATTGTGAATCTGCTTTGGCTATTGTGTTATATGTGTAAGTACGTAGCCTGTATTTCTGAAGAAAGGAAAATAAATAGACGTTGGTGCATTGGCAATTCAATGCACTCCCAGCTCCCACAGTGCCAGAAAAGAAGAGGAGAAGTACAATTTTGATAGGTAATTCCAGTTGGAATTTTGTAGGCTCCTTTACATGCCACAGTTAAGGCATCGCTGGGTCCTTCTTGAAAATGCCGGGGGTGGCTGAGTTCGGTCTTGAGCCTGGGATCTCTAGCACATGAGAGGGGCTACCATCAGGCCACCTTGCGACATATGCATAGGTGCTGGCTTACATATCAAGTATCGGGTGTGGGTTGGGGTTGTGTGTGTGCGCCGGGGCAAGGTGTCTTTGGGAGTGAAATGGATGAATTGGGCTGGGTAGGAAGTGTTATGCTCAACAGTTTTAGACTTTATTTTAGTATTTTTACTTTAAAGCAATAGAAAACGCTGGAATTTGTAGGTTGTAGCGTGTCGCACGGATATAGAGTATACATAAACTGAAAGAAACAAAACAAAAACTGCTTTCATAGAACAATTCCATACCTGGATTGAGCGTTACTATTAAATTGTTCACTTTCACGCTATGACGAGTACTAAACGTCTTCATTGATAACTAATCTTGTGTTCGAAGTCATTATTTGTATCACTTTGTTGTACCACTGTGTTGTCCAGAGCGATCTGAGAAGCGTTGTAGCCCTTGCTACCCCAGTCTAACTTTCAGTAATGTCTGGGCATTTTACATTTAGCTTTGAAACTAGGCTAATAAGCTTCTCTTTATCACTCTCGACAACGAAGTGGTACAAATAATGATTACAAACGTGAGATAAGTTATCATTAAAGACGTCCAGTACGAGTTCCACTGATCGTCATAGTGCAGAAGTGAAAAATTTAATAACGCTCTATCCAGGTACGGAATTACTGTATGAAAGTGGTTTGGTTTTGCCCTTTTCATTTTTTATATAGTCTGTGTTCATGTGGTACAGCTAACAAGTACCGGTACCTGATTTAAAACTAAAAATCTCCTCGGGCAGCCAAGGATGAAGCAGTATTTAGTTTCCAGTGGACTGGCAGTATCAAATAGCACAACGGCTTATCTGCTATCCCCCCTCGTTAAAAAGATCTTTCTTTAGTATTCAAACTCCTTAAAGCATAATTATGAATAGGGAAGGAGTAGGGGAGGTAAATTTTTTTTTTAATTCAGTTCAGTGTGGTAACATTTTAATACCCCCCCCCCCCCCTTCCCAAAACACCAACTCCTGAAATCCATTCTGAAAAATTTTGTGATCAACCACTGCAAGGACACTTACATTCGTGATATGGTTTTCACATCATCGTACGACTTTTTGAACTGTATTAAAAAAAATTCCTTGTGTACCTTGGTCGGTTGTGGGATTTGATCCAACTTTCGCTTGTCTGGTAGGCGATCATGACCACTGGGTTGTGCTTGCTCGTATTCTTCATGCTTCCCAGATACTGCTAACAAGATCGGAGATTTGTTTTGGGACTCGCTGTTCCTTCTGCTTGATGGCGTGCTCTACAAATGCAAAAGTGATAGGCCTCTTGCTGTGAATACATCTTAACTGCAAAACCCGGCAATCACTGTGGTAATTACCAGACATTACTAAGAAAAATTACACACATTACCACCAGTGGAGAACTGGTTAATGTTGCATGTCAACATTACCACCATTGGTCAATGTTCCCTTGTATTTTTGGTAGAGCTATTTCCACCTTCTTAGAAGATCGTACAAAACGTGAATCACAAGTCTTCGTTACATTTGTAGATTATCCATTTTTACATGCTGCGCCAAGTGCATTGGGGAAACGAGAAGACAGTTGCAGGTGCACATCAAGGAGCATACAGGAGTCGTCTAAAATGGTAACATAAAAAATGGCGTAGCACACGGCCATGTAAACCTTCAACATGCCATATCATGGGAAAATGCTTCAATTCTGCTCGAGTCAAACACTCTGCATGACCACCTCCTAAGGGCGCTGTAGAGTCAATAGTCGTAAGATGTTTTCAACACTTTGGTGTCCAACTTGTGAACCTTACAGTACCATTGTCCAGCTACTCGCCATCCATTTGGCCTTGTAGCTCGATAATAGGTGAAACGTCCAGATGCAACATAGTATAGTGGTCAGTGATCTTCCTCACCAGCGCGATTTTCAAAATGCACAATCTAGAAATTGAACGCAGGTTTGTGCTACATGTTTTTGTGTGATCTTTTGAAGAAATGAAGGTTTGTGCTGCATGTTTTGTGAGAACTTTTAAAGATGACGAACGAATCTGCACCGAATATTCATGGGAACATTGACATTAGTTCTCCTGTGGAGTTAATGTGCATACAATTTTTCTTCGTAATACATATTAATAATAAAAATTGTCTAGACAAGGAAAACTCTGGAAATTGAGGTAATTCACGTAAATCACTGGCGTTTACACCTTTTTGTGGCATTTAGGGGATGGTCGCTAACATTTCTTCAAAAAAAAAAAAGGCGAATTTCCCAACGAAATTTTATTCATGGAATTAAACGCCGCTTGAATGCATGGAAGCAACTTAATCAGATAGAGTGCAAATGCAATGTCAGGGCAAGATTGACTTTGCTTAAAGAACAAATGGGAAAGGGGGATGGGCATTAACGTTCGCCTCGGCAAAATCTCAAAATTCAAAATATGTGAACATGATTGTTAGTTCTGCGATTTACGGTAAATTTATTGTGAAAAGGGTGTTGAAGAAAACTATTTTAAGTTGGCCTTGAAAAGCATTAAAATAGCTTTAAGGCAGCTTGAAAAGCATTAAAACGGCATTAAGTTGGCCTTGAAAAGGTTAAAGTGGCTTTTATTTCGCCCTAAAAAGCATTAAAATGGCCTTGGAAAGGGCTAAGTTGTATCGTGTATGTTCCCCTATTTCCCATTAAAGGAGTTAAAACCCAATATTTTGATTTTGATATTTTTATTTCTGGTAAGGAAAGTATCTATTGTTTAGGTTTACAGCTTGTTAAAAGATGTCTCTTGACCCAATTACAACAAGAAGGTGTTTTAGCAAAAGCCTTTGGAACTGCACAAGAGCAATCAACAGACGACAGGTAATGTGCGAGTAGCTTTAGTATTATGGTATAACAGAAAGGGAGCCACCGACCATAGCTACTACAACAGAATCCTGTAGCCATAGAAATTCTTCAATTACTAGCACAAGTCTGTTGAATAAAGGTTATTATTGACATGTGGAGGGCTAAGTGGCCAAAATTTAAATCCTGTGCATGTATGGCAGAGTGTTAAGTTTCGTAAAATTTTTGATTGTAGCCCTGCATTTGTAGCAGGTTTGGTGTGGGGAAAATTGGAAGCATGAAATCACTGAACCCGATTGTAAAGACCTGGTAATCATGATATGTTCGAAATGTTGTAGCCATTGATACTGTCTGGTAACGTCTTTCACTATTATGATTAAATGGTTCACAATGATCCTTTTTCGTATTCTGATAGATAGGCTAACATCTAGAAAATGTGCCGTGCTGTTATTTTGTTCTGTTTTAACTTTTTAAAATTAACATTTAATTATTCATATCCAGTTCTCGGAACGCGTACGACCAGCAAGTTGAAGCAGAAGAAAAGCGCAATGAAGTTCTAAAAGCATCCTTGGCACACGTTTCTAAGCATGGCTGGAGTATACAGGCACTTGCTGAAGGTATTAGAGGGATATTTTGTTTTTTATACTTGTGTACTAGGCTACAGTAATATGTCCAATAAATACAAAACCAGTGAATGATACCATTTCTTACCACTAGATGTCATTGTAATTAAGTCCAATTTTTTTCAGGAATTTCGAAAAGTAGGACCCAATTTTTCAGAATAAGACTTGGCTTTTGGACCCAGATAAAGTCCCTGTTTGCACTTTTTTTTCCTCCGTAATGCACCCACTTTTTTTTCAGAAGGATGCATATTTGAATTCAAACGGCAGAAATATACGTCTGAAATAATGAAAAGTTCTTTAGGGCTATGAAAAACAAATTCTTTTGTTCTTGGGTGTGTGCGGGTCGGTCCTATTTTTTTTCTATTGTGTGTTGGGTCATTAAAAACGCGTAATTGTGCTAAAAATTAAACGTTTTTGATGTTCCAATATACCATTTAACATCTTTTTTAGAGCATTCGTATGCTGATAATTTTTAATTGAGTGCAAAAATTGATGTCGTATTTAGTGACAAACCTCAAATCCTCCCAAAAAGATGGGGTAAAGCACAGAACACAAGAATACAACAACTGGCCTCTTATTGTCCATCAATTCCTTGCAGCACTTTTGTATTAAGATTTGAACGTGTGTTGTCCATTAAAATTTTGTAAAGTCTCTTTGATTGCACACATTTGCTTGAGAGAAACAGCTTGTAGAAATTGTACAAAACAAAAAGTTTAAAATTATGTCTTGATATAGTTTAAGATGCTGTAGCCAGTGGATTTCAGTTGTCCTTTTTGCATTTAAATAAAAAAAAGCCTATTGGTGTGAAATACAGGAAAGCAGATGCTGGAAAACACTCTAAAAAAATGTCTGCATTGGAAAATACTGGAATACACTTGAAATTTATTTTGGTATTAGGAAATACTTGAATTTTTAACTCGAGCTAAACTGTCAGTTTTCTCCAACAATTAAAACAAATATGTTGCAATTATCGAAATTTGTCATGGAAAACTGTAATAAAAATTATACTGGAAAATACTTGAAAAAAATTGCTTGTATCGGTTGTTGGTCAGTTACCTTACTTGATCGCCTTTAAAATGTTGGGCAGTGTTGGAGGGTAAGCAATATCTTGAAATGTATTTTTTTTTTATTCTTTCAGGTGCAGAAGCTGTGGGTTACCCAGGAGTTGCCCATGGAATGTTTCCCCGTGGTCCGGTGGAACTTGTCCTGTACTTTGAAGATCTTTGCAATAGGAAACATGAATTATTTTTAGCTGAGACTGCTAAGGAAAAGTAAGTTTGTCTCTTGGTTTTTACCATTTTGACTTTAATTTACATTTAAACGCAAAAACTCCCGTCAGTGTAAAAGAACTGTGACCGTTTCTTTGATGGGTACAGCTTCATTAAAGGGTAAGGCTTGCAGATTTCAGTATTGGTGTTGATGAGTAAAATTTCTTGGTACTGTGATGTTAGTTCTTGGGCGAGAATCATTCAGAGTTTTTTTTGTAAAAGTGATGGTAAGGGGTCTTATCGTGGGCCAGAATCTACTACAAATTGACAACATGCTTTTTTGTCTCAATAATTTTGTTCTAAAAATTATCTGATACTGACTTTTCATTCTCTCGTTCAAATGGTTTATAGCTTCCCAATGAACTCGAGGGTAACTGAAATACTTATGCTAAGCGACAACGTTCCTGGTAATGAGGTGTGCAGAGTTATAATTTTGTAGCAAATATTCAATCCACAGTTTTTCTCCAAAAATGAAGGCGAAACTAAAGATTGTCAACACCCAAACGAAAACATTCATTATAGCTAGTACAATATGATGCATTACAACATTACACATTACAGTACAAGTTACGGGAAAAGTCTTGGAACATGTAAATAGTAGTTTCTCTTACAGCACACAACATCCAGCACAACTTGCCAGTTGTTATCAATTGTTCCCTACTGTTGGTTGCATCAGGAGCTAATAAATGCATGCTCGTCTGTGGGATGTAGGATTATCCATGTTGCAACTCTCTTTATTTTCCATCCCTTGTCACATAGCTGTCTTGAGAGATGGTACAGGTTTCCCTTCTTGGCTCCAAGCCAGGTCATTCAACATTGCTAGACTCTTATTTTATCAAAGCAACGCTAAGAGGTATTAACACTTTAGCGCCTATGGACGTACAAGTACGTCCTTTGAACTTTTGCACAGCTGCCTATGGACGTACCAGTACGTCCTGTATGTTTGTGGGTGCATCCTAAAGTCAACGTACCAGTACGTCCATCGCTCTTCACGCAGTGTTAGGCAACGTTCTTTGTGCACATATCAGTAGTTAGATGGCAGCACTGACTGGTCTAAGCTGTGGGAAATGGTGTTTGTTGGAAGTTGTATACGTGTCTTGCTTAGCTGAATACAAAATGGCTGCCAACAGTGTTGGACTTTTGCATTTTTGTAAGTATTTCAACATTGTTTTGCTGCTTACTGTGCCAGTACTAATTTGTGTAAAAAATTTCTGAATGCATCACCATTTAAAGCATGTTATTCTGAGATAAGTGACTATATTGTAAACTCTTGAGCTCCACTGCACAGCTTGAAATGATATTTTTGGTAAATGCCAAAATTGGTCTGGCTGTAATGCTAGTTCAAAATAAAAGGTTAGGCGTGAAAGTGTTAACTACCTGTCCCGTGTAAGAGCTGGTGTGGAGTCAGAAGTAAACTCCATTTCTACACCAGCCTGCCTTGACTTAAACAAACAAAACTTCTTCGTCGCCTCAGTGTCATTTCAATGCTTGACGAGGTTTGGTTGGATTAGCCACAGCTGGAGAGACATTTTTCGTACATATTTATGAGGTAAACACCTACACAGCTTAATTTTTAAGTAAGTTCGCCATGGAAGTAATTTCAATCACTCATTCTACAACTGGCCACATGGGGTTGCATTCAAGAATGAGCGATGGAACATGAGGAATATTAACACGGACACTCTACGTCAAGCCTTCCCTTATGTCACTCCTGGTTGCATACTATAAAGGCTTGCAAAAAATGCATAAAAGTTTGTAATATTTTTTCTTTTTCGAATTTGAGTTGTTGAGCATATGGCTCCCTCCTTGGCAGGGAGTCATCAGGAGTTTAACGCCAGTTTTTCCCACTCTTTGAAACAACTAGTTTGCAAGCCACTGTTACGTGCAAGTCGTCTTTTGAAAACTTGTTGAAATCACTTGAAAGTCGTGATGCCACCGTGAAAAGATCGCCAAATGTTTATCAGATTAAAACTTCATTCCTTTTCAGGATGGATCGCAAAGCATTTATGACTACAGCATTGGAGAAGCGTTTACAAATGATCATCCCTTATAGAGACCATTGGTCACAGGTTCGTTTAAATTTCAAAGTTTTATTTCTGCACAAGACATATTGAATGCTAGATCGTGCAAGCGTAATTTTAGTGTGCTTCCATGTCTGTTCAAACCTGAGTAGAAAAGCTGGTTTCAATCCCAACTGTTCAATAATTTTGAAGCCAGACTGGGAAGAAATTATAGAATTTTTTTCTGGACGCGTTTCCAAAAGCAGACTATGTAACTGGTAAATTTTGTCGAGGTGTTTTGCTGTTTGAGGTTTAAACCTCAATTATCCATATATCCTGATTATCTGAAGTCCCTTTTCTTGCAAAATATTCAGAAATTTGCTTGGTTTTGAACAATGAAAAAGAATTGTGCTTGCTTTATTTCAGTTTCTGGTAGCATTTTAAATCACTATTTTCTTGTAACCTTTCTAGGGATTAAAACATAAGGACGCAACATTAAAGTGGCACTTTCACCGATTGAAATCCGTACGAAAATACCGTGGCTCCATCTAGCGGTAGTTAGATTAACCTTTACAGCTACGGTTACCTTTACAGCTTGCTTACAGGTGCAAGAGGACGTACTTTCGGGAATTATGTTGAAAATTACCTCTCATTTTTCACAACGAGGACACTTTTAATGTCCAGCTAATTTTCGGTGACTGGCAGCCATTTCCTCAGACACTCCAACAAAAGTTTTTGGCCTCTTTGTGCTCCTTTATCGTCGTCGTCTGCTTCAAATTTGTAACCGACGCTCCTCGTGGCCTCGCATATTTGGTGGGTAGCGTCCTTACTAGCTCATCTAGCTTCCACTTCCTGCCAAGCTGTTGCTTCACGTCTTTCCTACAACGTTTTTGACTCGGAGAAATGTTGGCCCTTGAATATTCATTAGTGAAACACCTTCAATTTCATGCAGTCGAATGGCAATTGATTCTAAGCATCGTAGATGCCTGTCTTTTTTAGAATTCGATGTCACAAGTGTCTCTGCTTTTTCCCTCCCAATATTATGCTTAGACTCCATGCCGTGAGCTGCGATGCCGTTGTCTTTTGTTTCTCACATTGTCCATGTGTTGCCCCATTCTCGTCTGGAATCCCTTCCTTGTTTCTCCTATATATCCCTTTAAGCCCCAAATAATGTTATTTTTTTTTTTATTAGTCTACCAGTGTAAATAGCTAGTATTCAGATTGGTTTTGCCCATACTTTGCCCATTATCGGTATCAGATTTGTAAAAAGTGTTATCAGAACAGGCTTAGTAATTTTTTTAAAAGTATAACCAATAGGCTGCAAAAAATAAATTTTGCTTGTCAGGACCTTTGCTTTGACCCAAAAACCCTGCCGGCCAAAAATTTGTATTGCAATTTTGAAATAAAAGGGTTGTTGTTTTGCGTTTTGAGGAATTCAAAGTAAAGTGCAAGACAAAAAATAAAAAAGTTGCGCAACCAAATTGGGGTTTTAAAATGCTTCGTTATTTGCATACTTTGTTTTTTTTTGTTAAATAACACATTTCATTTTGAAAAAAATTGCCAAAAGAGTTTCAAAAAAACTTTACACTAGCATTACCAGTCTGAAAATTGAAAGATTCACCTAAATCAAATCTACTTAAATTTCCGAAGAACACCTGTCTTCTTCATCAGAAGCATAACAAAAAATAGTTTGAAAATGACGGATGTTACATGTTGTCAAGCGAAGCAGAAAATGTAGGTCCGAAAATATAGCATCTTTGATTCTTAGGGGTAAATTTAGTTGCTTGGTTTGGCTCACGAAAGTTGGATTTGACTATTAAATTTAGCAAGCAATTAGCCAAATTGCTGAAATAAAACAATTGCCTGCTTAAACCCTGTAAACAGTAGACACTATTGTCCATTTGACCCGCCCCTCCCTCCACTAATTACGCAAGTGAACATACGAGTCGGTGGGATCCCACAGCAGCCAAATTACCACAAAATTATTCTTTCATCGCAACAGAACAAACTACAAAAATGGAGAGAGTATTATAACAGAAATTATGTGTCCATGGTTAGAGGAGCTGTTTTCATTGTGTGTTAAATCAGTTCACTGTCGATTGATTAATGCTTGATCAGTTCTGTATGGATTCGTCAGAAAGTGATCCAGTGCAGCCTCATTGGTAACAATGATAGAAGAATTTTTGTTAAATTGGAAATACTGATTTGTAATCAATCTTGCAGCTTGTTAGCCGTTTAATGATTGCTTTTCTTTGATACGTAGGCTCAAGCACTTCTAGCAACGCCAGAAAACATTACGTCTGCCTTTGTTATTCTCTTTGAAATTGCAGACAACATATGGTACCATGCAGGAGACAAGTCAACAGATGTAAGTTTCAAAACAGAGTGCAAGCCCGCTCCAGACTGGACAGAGATTGACCGAACCCTACTTGTACCAATTCCGGATTGGATCCATATAATATGGAAAATTTGCTAGATCATGGTCGGATCCTCAAATCCAAAAAAACCTTGGTTATACTACATAAATTGCAATAAACAGTAACAATATTTAAAGAAAAATGCAGGCCTAAACCAAATGCATTAATCTTGTTGGGCCTACCAATTTGTTTTGAGAACAGATTTAATACAATCCAGTACCGATCTGCTACCACAGGTACCGGTCCAACCTACATAGATTTTTGTTTAATCGCACACTAAAATACCAACATTTCCTTTTAAATCTGATTAATTTCAGTTCTTTGTATTTTATACAGACTAAATTTTCTCTCTACTGAAAGGTCAACTAAAAAAATTGAATGATCATTTTTGCAACTTGTTCATTGTTTTTTTATTCCTATCACTTTTGAACGGTTTGTAGTGCCGTTGTAACGCTGGTGAAAAAACTGGCGATATGTTGAAAAACCCCAAGTCACGCGGTATTGCCAAAGGACAGTAGATGACTGAACGTGAAAACACTTTCCTAACTTGCATTGCAAGCTTTGTGAGGGGGTTATATGGTCCCAAAGCAAAGTGAGCAGCAACAGCCCATTGGTCAGCGCCCTCTACTCCAAACCAAGCGAACGCTGGTTCTAATCCCACGACTGAACTATAGTAATTAAAAAAGTATCAGAAATTAATTCATGCAACTAAGAGTTAATTAGACCTCACAAAATTCAATACACACTTTACCACAACAGCAGAACACTTCAGTCAAACAGAGTTCACTGTACATTTTCGGCGAGTCCTATCGACTTCTTCAGACCAAAATAAATATGAACAAAACGAAAAAGCACTACATCGTATCACAATCATCTGGGCTTCGAACATCAGTGGTACAGCAGACTAAGCGCCGAGTTTCGAATGTTTGCTAGTAGACGATTGTAATAAGATGAAGGTCTTTTTCATTTTTCGGTATTTATTTTAGTCTGAAGAAGACGGTAGGACTCGCCGAAAATTTACAGTGAACTCTGTTTGACTGAAGTGTTCTGCTGTTGTGGTAAAGTATGTATTGAATTTTGTGATCTCTTTCAATTATACTACTGTCAACAATGGTTACCCATTTTTTCGGATTAAGGAGAGTGAGCAAATTCCGCTTTTGCAATTTATTATTTTTTTTTTTTTAGATTTATAGGTAGATTTAGTAAAATACAAAATTTGCTGAATACTAACTGCACCAGTTAAAACCGGAGATGAAGCCAACAGAGCGAACAACATAGGGTATTGAATCTTTAGTTGAGTTTTGATATTCACATTCCTTCTTTGTAGTTCAACTGGTACACCAAGAGGATCAGCCTGGGGGCTGTCTACAAAGCCACGGAACTGTGCATGTTGCAAGACACATCTAAAGACTTTAAAGACACTTGGCAATTTCTCGTTCGGCGAATAGAAAATTTACAAACATTTGGTGGCGTAGTTCAACAGGTAAGGAAAGGGTTGTAGTCAAATCTGAAAATAATACTTAGTTTAGCTTAAAGTTGGGCAATGTTGATATCGTACAGTATTTGACATTGCCGCTATTGGTATCGTCAGCTTTACTTATAAAAACCGTGTATTGCACAAGTATCGCATCCGTGATACTAATTCCTTTATGGTGACTCTTCCTCGTAAACTTATCTCAGCAGAAAGAGAAACTATTAATTTTTTAATTTTTTTCACTCGGCTTGTTTTTATCTTGTATTCGGCCGCGTCATCTCGTTTCGTCGCAATCTATCGCGCGATGATTGTGCGCAATTCTCGGAGCAGCTGGAATCAACATGACACAGTTTCGTGCACATTCTGTAGAGCAGCAGTGGCATCAGTGGTAACTAGCTGTGGGGCATTGCCATCACAGATCATGGCCACGCCTAATTGGTAATCATCCAACATTTTTCACAAACATTAAAACGGAGAGTTGGCCCCAATGTTGATGCGGCATGTACTCCAAAAGATGCAAGCAGAGGGACTGCTTTGACTTGGTGTTAAGTTGGCAGGATACACACCACATTTTGAATCGATCCCACTTTATAACATGGGAGAAGGATTATATGATGTAGAATTACTGATTCTACCAGAGAACCTGTTCTCGCAGGATAATCGAAGTTTTCAGAGTAGAATTCAACGAACTTGGTTACTTTTATTGTGCGCCCACCTCCCTGGCGCGTTTTATGCGTCAATCGCCAAAGACAGTTGGGAGGAAGCGCGAGTGAGCAGGGAGAGTGGCGATCGAAAGTGACTTAATTTTTGCATAAGTTAGGAACAATTGATGCAGATTAGGTCAAAGTACCCGAAAGCAAAGGGAAGATCCTGTTTTCTAACATAGGTTTGTCAGATTCTACTCGGAGACCATTTCTCCTTTGAGAACAAGTTCACTGGTAGAGTCATCATTTTTCATTAAGAGGCTTAACTTGTATCTTTACTTCCTTTTGACGCCTACTTCTTAAAGTTTTGTGTTCAATTTTCTAATGAGTTTCTGGGTAATTTTATTTTTGTGGAGCAGTGTGTCATAAGAAAACTGATGAGGCCCCTAGGTTTGGTTTCAAACATTTGTGGAGTGTAGCCACTGGACCCTTAGTTTTATTTTAACAGTTACTTATTGATGGAATAGCAGTTACTGTGGATGTCGCTATATTTTGAGACCGATTTCTAGTCCAGGATTTATACACAGCAGTACAAAGTTAATTTTTTTAAGTACTTTGCAACACTGTTTGCACAGTGTTTATTTTTTTTTTGCCAGTTTTTTACTGGGCTGTTCGAAAATTCTATATAGCATTGCTGCACATTATTCCGTTTATATGTAGTGAATAGTAGAATAGTATTAAAATTTGTTGACAAGACATTACCAAAAAGAAAGAAATTTAGTCGTGAAATAAATTCCCGACTTGTCACTGCTCAATGCGGTTGAAATCCTCCTAGTTCCTGTTAGTTTGCTGGTCAAAAAAATTGGTCGGTACAAGTTAGTGAATGCACCCTAATGCATTTACATTTGGTTTGTTTATGGATATTAAAACATATTTATATTTCTTCCCTTCCTTCTCTAGCTTAAGGAATTTACTCCTGTGGCAGCGGGAGCCTTTATTACAGTAAGTACAGTTTATCATGCTGAAATTTGTATTATTGTATAACCGGTTCAACTTTTTGCCAAACGTCCAGACATTTTCCTTGTTTATCTGCAGTGTCATTTTTTTTTTTGGGAGGGAGGGCGGGCGGGCGGGGGGAATGTTAATGGAATGGCCGTTAATATCTACACGAACCTTCCTGACAGCAAGAGTGTTTAGATCGGGATGAGTTATGGTCTTTCGTAATTTGCAGCGCTCGTCCAGTCCATTTCTGTATTTACATCCTACTGGATAGCACCACCGTCATTTTTGTATGCAAAGTAATGAAGGCCATACGCATATGTCGTCACACAAATTCTGCCACGTTTGGCTCCTTTCCCCCTTCACACTTTGTCACAACCGTTGTGCACCCCCCCCCCCCTCCCCCCCCCCAAAAAAAAAAAGAATGTCACAAACGTCAGACTCTCTCCCCCTTTGTAACCGATCAAAAGGGTAACAACTTGGGGAAAGTCCAGCAAATTTTTTCGTGGAATTTATGAAATTAGCACGAATTTAACCTAATTTGTGATGACTTTTTTTTGCTTTTTATCATAATTTTTTTTAGTTATTCCAATATGACACATATATTAACCCCACCTTGTCCGAAACGTAGTCTGTGATCCACCCCTCATGCATGACGTCATATTGTGTACGGTCCCATAGCGCCTTAAGCTATGGAGGCAGAAAAAGCCACGAGTAAAACTGGTGGTGCCCTCCAGATACCATCTGTGAACTAAAATTCTAGCCCCTAACGAGTCCATATAGAGGGTTTCTACAGAACTGAACTCTCTCCAATTTAAACTCTCATGCTGACAGTAAGGAGTAAGAATATGCCTATTAGGAGTAATAAACACAGTCAGTCTAAGCTGTCTGTAGCATCCTTGTCTTGTAAGTGATTTGATTCAGAAATAGTGTGGAATTTCTCAAGAGCAATGTTTATCGAGGTTCCAACAACTATTACTATACATACACCTATTCGTAATCGTTTTATTTTTATTGTTTTGTTTTAGGCTAGGAATATCCTTGGAATTGCTAACACTCGTCGATAGTTTCATCATCAATTCTACCTATTTGTTTGAATTGTAGTCGGAGGTTCATTTTGTGTAAAAGTATTTCGTAATAAAATTAATTGTTATTTATATGATATATGTCTAAAGGTCAATTGAACTTGTTGCAAGGATTATTTGCATTGATGATCGAGTTTATAATGATGGCTGAAACACAAGCCTTTACCAGAACGTCTTTCCAGTACAGTTGGTTGAAGCAAGCAAAGTAGCCTACAGCCAAATGATAATCTGTACACCTAGTAAATTATGTAGGGGAGGAGGGGAGAGAGTGGATGGAGAGCAAGGAATGGGGTCAGAAAATTGGCTAGGGGGTCTGGGATTTAAGCAGAATTCCCACCTCCGAGGGCCTAATCACACGATCGCAGCCAAGATAACGCGGGTTAATTGGTACTTACTCCGTTCCTGTGCTCTGAAACGAAAGGTATTGCCTGTATCATACAGGTTTGCTTTAAAAATCAATATTGTGAGCTGTAAAACCATTTTCATTGTACGATTGGTTACAAATAATAAGCTTCCACCACCAACCTCACCGTAACGCAGGAGATCTAAAGAAAAACTTCGTTGAAGTTCGTACTGTGGAACATGATGAAATTCCGAAAAAGTCAATTCATTAAAAATTCACGCATATTTCCACAAACTAGACACTTACTCCTATGTCCAGCAAATTTTCGACAACTAACTGTTGTCATCATCAGGCTTTTAAGGTTGATTTAGTCCCTGATCACATCTTGCTTCAACGTTGTTTACAAGTGCCGTTTTCGAATTCGCCGGTAGTCGTGGCCTACTACTAGTAGTAGTAGGTAGTAGGCCACGATTACCGGCGAGTTCGAAAACGGCACTTGTAAACAACGTTGAAGCAAGATGTGATCAGGGACTAAATCAACCTTAAAAGCCTGATGATGACAACAGTTAGTTGTCGAAAATTTGCTGGACATAGGAGTAAGTGTCTAGTTTGTGGAAATATGCGTGACTTTTTCGAGATCTAAAGAATTCTAAAATGATAAGATATTTATTTGTGATTAGCATTGTTTGATAGATCCGACAAAAAATACATTCAATGGTGTATGGAGATGGGATTTTGGTTCTTTTGTTTAAAAGGACATTCTTTTTGTTAGCCTCACACTTATTTATGGAATGGATTGCCAGCATTCTTCTTTGGGATGATAGCACGAACTAGCTGAAAAAAATTCTTTTTCTTGGTAACTAGGATACCGGGAAGGTTGGGATATGAGTGGGATGCCTACAAGTTAAAAAGATAAAAAGAAGGTCTGCAGTATCTGTGCTGGGACCTTCCCCCCACCCACCATCCAATTAAACAAATTAATTTCATTTCTACGTGCATGAGATTAACATTTATCTTAGGGCAAGGGTGCCAGGCTGCCCATTTCATGCAAAATAAATGCAAAAGAAGTAAAAGAAAAAAAGTTTGAGTTAAGAATATTTTCTGTTATCACACGGCATACAGGGAAGTTAGGAACTTTTTTCAGCCATGCGTGAGCAGATGAACAGTTCCGTAGGATTGATCAGTGGCGCTGGATAGCATTCGAACTCGGTCCCAGCATGAGGGTTGGACTGGGTCTCCTACAAGCCAGGTTGCCTCCAGAGAATACAAGATAACTACGCTGAGCTATAACCTCTTGAACACTTAGGTGGTTATTTCGGGGGGGGGGGGGGGGGGGGGGGGT